>VHZZ01000002.1:367442-377518 GCA_009801015.1 Silene noctiflora
TGTAAAAGTTAATATTTGAGGAAATTATACAACGAATAATACTCTCAATATGACGAACAATAGTAGCAGTACCTCAATGTATTCTCTCTAGGCTACTTAGTTGTTCGTTTTTTTTTTAAATAAAAGTTAATTAAATCTAATGATTTTTGGCAGTTAATTAATTTTAATGATTTTTGAGTTATTTACTGAATTCTAAAGGAAAGAATTAATAGAAGAATAGATGAATGAGGAGAGAGAGCATTTAATTAGTTTGATGATCATGGGGTCCTACACCAACAAAAATCAAATTCTTTCCTCAAATTCAGTGGCCAATAAGAATTCTTTAAATGTTATTACTTTTATAGTATAGGGATATAAGGTTTATTATGCAACCGTCTCATCCCTTCTTATATTAAAAGAATAAGAGATATCAAAAATTTTTCCGCCTAAATGAATTTGGCTATAATTGGGTTATCATTATATAATATCTGTAATTGGACTTTTATTATATCATATTTGTAATTGGACTTTCATTATATTATATCTACAACTGGATTATACCGAACTTTCTCTTTTCCACCGATATACAAAACATTAATAATAATAAATTTTTCAATTAAATTTCAAATTGAATTAAATATCAGTTGTATATGTTATTTTCTTTAATATTTCTACCTAAAAAACCGCGCATTTGCGCGGAAACTTTCGTGGTTATGCCATTGTTTTTTAAGTTGGTAGAGGGATGGATATGTCACATATATGGTGGGTTAGTTAAATTGGTTGATGTCATATTATATATTAATTAATATTCTCCGTCTGAGACAGTATTATCAGTAGCAGAGTCAGGAAAGGATTACCTGTAAAAAATAGAAACTCTTGAAAGTTTTAATTAAACTGTTAGAACTTTTTTCAAGATTACGTTACTTATACTATTATCGATTAGCCCCTGTTAAATTTTCTTACCCCGTTAACTTCAAATCCTGTCTCCGTCAATGAATTACTCTAAAAAGACATCAAATTAATTAATTATGCATTTTGTTGGTTGATTATCTCAAAAGACATCTTCATCAAAAATTCCACCAACTATTTCAATATCTAGTGAAAATCACTAACTATATAATGCAATGAAAATCACACACAATACAACCTCAATTCACAATTCTTAAACAAAACAATAATGTCAAATGTAAATAATCCAAAATTATTGAAGATAATTTCAGAGTATTTCATCAAACCAAAATATGATATTAAACAATTTAATCAACCTCACTATTTATCAACACATGATTTATTTCAATTGTCTACTCGTTATATGGATAGAGGTCTTCTCTATGCTAAACCACCTTCATTATCATCAATTAACTCTTTTATAGACAATCTAAAGGAGTCGATGTCGATAGCCCTTGTCGATTTTTACCCGTTAGCTGGTCGTCTTTCGACAATTAAGTACGAGGGTGAGAACGCTTCGTGGGTCTATGTAGACCCTAACAAAGGTCCCGGTGCTAAACTCATTCATGCTAGTGGCATAGAAGGAGTGACAGTATCGGATATTGTCACGTGTTATGAAAGTAGTTCTCGGTTTATATGGTCTTTTTTTGATATGGGTGAATTGAAAGTAGTCAACCATGATGGTCATAGTAGACCACTTTTATCCGTTCAAGTAACGGATCTTGTTGATGGAGTGTTTATCGGGTTCACCATGAATCATTGTTTAGGAGATGGTACCTCGTTATGGCACTTTATAATGACCTTGTCTAAAATATTTATGACACGGAGGGATGAGAATGAGAAGCCCATTTTCAAGGCTGTGTTTGCTGACGGATATGGGCCGGTTCTTAAACTGCCTTATTTGGACCCGAGTGAGTTTGTAACCCGTTATGATGTGGATCCCCAGTTAAGAGTACGAGTCTTCCATTTCAGTGTCGGAGCCATAGCTAAGCTCAAGGACCAGGCTAGGGAAAATAACAATAACAATAACAATAACGCAATCTCCTGTTTTCAGGCTCTAGCCGCATTTGTATGGTTATCCGTCGCCCGGGTAAGAAATTTACCAGGAGACTCGGATATGAATTGTTGGTTGAATGCAGATACCCGACCCAAACACGACCCGCCTCTACCCAATACCCACTTTGGGAACTTTGTTCATCTAATAAGGGTAACATCCAAAATGGATGATTTGATGAAAAATGGGCTTTGTTGGGCCGCAATGTTGCTCCATAAAGGAGTTATGGGCTTTGATGAAAAATCAAATAAGGCTAATTTGAAGGCCCGGTCCGAGTCACCCGACGTGGCCCCAATAACGAAACTTCGTAATTTCTTTGGTACCAATCCACCACTAATTTTCTCTGGATCAATGAGATTTGGTGCTTATGGGCCTGAGTTTGGGCTCGGTCGAGCGGTTACGACTCGAACCGGGTATTCTACTTGGATGAATGGGAGGATTGTAATTGATCCGGGACGCGAAGGTGGTGGAAGTGTAGATGTACAAGTATGTCTATTATCCGATATAATGACCGCTCTTGAGTCTGATAACGAGTTTATGTCTTATTTATCTTGAATGTCGTTACACCATGTCAGGTTTGATCGATTTGAATAAGTCTCTTAGGGTCATGTACTCCAAAAAAAAAGTGTTGGTTTGCACTTTCTTACTTCCTTATTTTAAATTATTCTCATTTACAGCGGTTATAAATGAAAGATTGTGTTTATTGTATGATGTTTCAAAATCTCGAATAGTGATTTCAAAAATAATTGGAGTATGAATGAAAAAATAATGTAAAATCTTTAAATATATGACTGCTACTCAACATCCTCCGTATACAATAATAATTAATAATTCTTGACCGAAAGTGTTTTACACAAATATTATTGTAAAACTAAATTATGATTTTCTCCTCAATATTTGTCTACTAAATTACTTCCACCAACAACTAACTTTCATGGTAAAGCATTAATAATTTAATACATGGTTTTTCAAGACTGACTTTAATAATATCATAATCTACATTATATAAAAGTCAAGTTTTTTTAAAACTTTTGATTGGCTGATTAAATTAAGGAGATAAATAGATTTTTGACCCCACCACTACTTATATCATCTCTCACATAAATTTTGATCAATTAATTTCTTACTTCACTAATTTTTAATGCATCATTAACTAAGTAAATTTAATAACTAAGGAATTAACCAACATAACAAATATATGTCTAACAAATCTCGCAAAAAAAAGTATTAAAAAGAAAAATTTTAAAAATCGAAAAAATAATATCATAATAATTATACTAATTAAATCATTATGGTGATTGTTTTTTAACATCGAAAAAACCATCATAGTAGTACATAACACTTATATTGATAAAAACAAAAATATTAAAAATCGAAAAAAAAATCACTATAATGTTTTAAAAACATCCCGTGCATTTTTATGCACGGGTCTAAAACTAGTTCATGTAAATTATGCGATTAAATGGTCTAAATCAAACAATATAGGTGGTTTGTTGAGAGAATTATTTTGATTAAAAAAAAAAACAAAAATGTACCAACTTTATTTGTCTATCTTCGTATGAGACCATAACATAACAGCTATTTCATTACGCTAAAAGTTGGGAGAGACGGTCTTTAATAAGTTATTGAGAGATCAGTCTTCCATACCTTTTTATTTGTATTTCGTGACTCTTTTGTTGTTGATCATGATATAGTAATTTCGTGTCTATTTACATAATAAATGTACCCATTTTATCTTTTAATCACGATTTGTACTTATTTTATTACCTTTAGTACGACTTTTTTCTTAAAATTGTAAAATCGTCTCTCAATAAACTTACTGAGAGACCGTCTCTCAGAAAACCTACTCGATTAACAGTTTTTCTAACGTGTATCTTATTAAAGAGCACGCATTAATAACCTAAATGTGAAAATATTTATAAAATAGAAAGAGCAACAATTGTTCATCAAACACGTTCCAAAAATCGAAAGGGTAACAATTGACTGAGATACCTCAAAATGGAATAGGACAATAAATAACCGGTACCAAGGGAGTACCATATACTATATCCGTCTCGGTCAATTGTTACCTATTTCTATATTTGGTAATTTTTACACAAGTGGACAAGTGGATATCTCATAACTCTTTAGTTTATCATTATTCTTTTCTCCTTTTTATCATCTCATTCGTCTTCGAATCAAAACGAATAGATAACAAAAGACCGAAACAGAGGGAGTACAATAATATTTCCCAACACTTTGTTGATTATTCTCAAAAAACATCTAAAAAAGAACCAACTATATTTCATACCTTAAAAATACAATAAAATCAACATATCTAATTTAGAAGAGAATCTATTAAATAAGGTAACTCTAAATATTATTCCATGAACAAATATCTTATTACGATACTATCCCATAAATTAATATTTTATTACCATATATACCGCAATATTCCTTAACATTTAGTTGATTATTTTCAGAAGAAATTTTTAAAATCACCAACTATATATAATGTTTAATGAAAACTTCAATTTAATACAACTTCAATTTTCATTGCTTAAACAAAACAATGTCTACTGAAAATAATCATAAGCTGAAAATAATCTCCCAATATTTCATCAAACCAAAACACAATGTCAAATTACCAAACCACCCTCACTACTTATCGGCATTTGATTTATTACAATTATCTACACCTTATTTGCATAAAGGTCTTCTCTATGCAAAACCACCTTCATTATCATCAATTGATTCTCTAGTAAACAATCTAAAGGAGTCGATGTCGATAGCCCTTGTCGACTTTTACCCGTTAGCAGGGCTCCTCTCGACAGTCAAGTACGACGATGATCAATCTTCTTGGATCTACGTAGACCCCGAAAAAGGCCCCGGTGCTACACTCATTCATGCTAGTGGAACTGAAGAGTATAAGGTAACAGTAAATGACATTGTCACATGTTATGAAAATAGTTCTCATTTTATATGGTCTTTTTTCGATATGGGTGAGTTGGGAGTAGTCAACCACGATGGTCACACTCGACCACTTTTATCCGTTCAAGTAACGAATCTTGTTGATGGTGTATTTATCGGGTTTACTATGAACCATTCATTAGGGGATGGTACTTCAATATGGCACTTTATTAAGGTCTTGTCAAAAGTATTTATGGGACAAGGAGACGAAATTGAGAAACCCATTTTCAAGGCTATGTTTGCCGACGGATATGGGCCGGTTCTTAAACTCCCRTATTTGGAGAGTGAGTCTGTCACCCGTTTTGATGTGGATCCTCAATTAAGAGTACGAGTCTTTCATTTTAGCACTGAGACCATAGGTAGGCTCAAAGCACAAGCCAATAACAACAACAACAACAATAATAATAATAATAACAATAACACAATCTCCTCGTTCCAAGCTCTAGCCGCATTTATGTGGTTATCCATCGCCCGGGTCCAAAATTTACCAGGCGAGTCAGATATGCATTGTTGCTTGATTGCAGATACCCGATCCAGGCACGACCCGCCACTACCCACTACCTACTTTGGGAACTTTGTTCATCTCATAAGTGTAACATCCAAAATGGATGATTTGATGAAAAATGGGCTTTGTYGGGCCGCTATGTTGCTCCACCAAGGAGTTACGAGCCTCGATGAAAAACGAATTAGGGTTTCTATGAAGGAGCTTGCTGAATCGCCAAGAGTGTCATCACCAACGAAACTTCGTGATGTGTTTGGTACTTGCCCAATTGTTTTTACTGGATCAATGAGATTTGATGCTTATGGGGCTTACTTTGGTCTCGGTAAAGCGATTACGATCTGTTCCGGGTATTCAAGTTGGAGAAATGGCAAGATAGTTGTCGACCCGGGACGTGAAGGTGATGGAAGTGTGGATTTACAAGTATGTCTATTATCCGAGATAATGAATGCTCTCGAGTCAGACAAGGAGTTTATGTCTTACGTATCTTGAAATGTCCCTACCCCATATTATATTGTATCAATTATTATCTTGGCTTTTGTATTGTTTCACTCTCCCTTTTGTTTTCCAGTTTTTCTTTTCTACATTTTCGCTTTTTGAAGTGTGCGATTATTCTTGGACGGTTCTTAAGGATGATTAATGTCAGTCGACCACAAATTATTTTGGGATTAAGGCTTTGATGTTGTTGTTGTTATATTATAATAAGTGTCATGTACACATAATTCATGCATTGTATGAAGTTTCCAAAATTTGAAATATTGATCCTTTCAAATGAGAGCTCTATGTCATTTTAGGAGGCGTTTGGTTGGGGGTTTTTATGAAAGGGAAAGAGAAACAAAGTTACTGATTTCCTTTGTTGGTGTTTGTTACTTTATTGGTGTTTGTTTGACACAAAGGGAATGAAACTCCCTTCCTTACCCCTCAATCCATCTACCTCCAAGGTATGAGATTTTATTACCCTTGTTACCTTTCAACCACCTTATTTATCAACCACCACACTTGCGGCTACCACCGCACCGGCCACCACCGTAACTCCACCACCACCACCACGCCACCGCCGCCACCACCGCCACCACCACAACCATCCCATCTAAACCACCCGCACACCAAAACAAACCACAACCCACCAATCTTCTCCTCAAGTACCCCAGACCGCTGGATTTCGAGGGTAAGGGAGGGTTTTTTTAGGGTGAAGAGTGATGGTTGTGGTGTTGGAGTAGGGTGGGGCGGCGACGACAAGTGGGCGACAGTGTCAGGTGGGGCGATGTGGTGGGGTCTCAGCAGTAGTGGGGTGGGGAGACGATGGTTGCAGCCATTTTTTAGTAAATAAGTAGTTGTTTGTGGTGGTGTGTGTTAGTGGTAGGATTGAGAGTGAGTGGACTATTAATTCATTTTCTTAATGTAACCAAACAACTAGTTAAGTTTTAGGTAATCCCTTACCCTTCCCCCTCTTACCCTTTCTGATTTCTTTTTCCTTTTCCTTTCTCTAACCAAACGCCCCCTTATTATGTTATTGTTTTATCTCCATTCTTTCATTTGATTTTAGGATATAACATATCAACACAATTTATTGTGTAAGACTATTTTAGTTTAAAAAGTCTATTACATTCGATTAACACAAATTCTCATTTAAGGGTACTATCTATTTTAAGTTTAAGACATGTCAAATACTGAAATACCCGGATATTTTGGGAACCGTGGGAGAAGCCTTGGGACGCGTAAGAGCCATACAAGAGTAAGATTTGACCTTACACTAGACCAAGTGAAGATTAGAAGTGGACCGAGTGAGCTAGTAGTGGACCGCGTAGAGTGAACTCGGCCGAGTAGGGCGCCTACTCGACCGAGTAGATTTGACTCGGTTGAGTACATAGTATACTCGACCGAGTGAACCATTCACTCGACCGAGTGACACTGTCAGTACGCGATAAATGACATTTCATCCCCTTAACCCTAATTCATTCCTTTAATTTTCTCTCTAAACTCTCTATCTTCTCTCTAAAATCCTCTCAAACATGTTCCTATGGATTCTAAGCTTAGATTGAAAATTAACACACCTCACTCACCATCCATTCACCTTTGTAAGTAGATCTAAACATCTCCCTTAACCTTAACTTTTGGGGTTTTTTGTATATTTCGATTATTAGTGATTTTAATTAGATTATTGGGTAACTAGTGAGTGGTAATAAGAGGTTTTGTATTGTATTGTAGTGTAGGAAGATTTGTGATAGTTATTATATGGTTATTGTAGGATGAGACAATGAGACGGAATCGAGTTGGATTCGTGTAGCTTGTTGAAGAATGCTTAAAGGTAGGTTAATCCTACTCGGTTTTGGTATTATAGATAAGTTTTATGTGCATTTATCAATTTATGTCATGAAATGAGTAGTCTTGCATTTACATGGTATTGAGGTTGATGTGAAGTTGTGTATGAGTTGAAATTGTACATCAAATGACATTTAAGGTAACTTTTTTTTACCAAAATAGCTTATTTAACTTAAATTTTAGAAGTATAACAAATTAACAATCCCCTTATTCTCTTGTAAGTGTTTGACAAGTAGATTACTTAACCAAATAAACTAACTGAAATGAAATGCTACTTTGGGGTAGCAATCGAGAAGTATGGTAGCTTATCTTATTTATCTTCTTCTTTTTTTTCCCTCTTCAATCTATAATCTATAATATATATGGCAATTAAACTGATAAACACTACCAACTTTAATCTTCTTTTTCATAATCAAATTGACATATTGACAATTTGTAATACTCCACCGTACCGAACACGTTATTCGGGTAGGGTACCTCCCTTGAAGAGGTCCATTGATGGGCTTAAAATATAACTAGTGCTTAAAGGGATTGAAAGTACTACTCATATCAACAAAGTGCACTTTCTTTTCTGGTTATCTATGCGGAAGGACGCCACAGTTAAGCGTGCTTGGCTAAGAGTAGTTTTAGGATAGGTGACATCCTGGGAAGGTTCCCGGGATGCGCATAAGTGAGGACAAAATGCATTGGAAATGACTCGTGTTGATTTGTGGGCCAAGTACACAGTCTGCCAAGCTACTGTGAGTGAACGCTCCCAATCCAGGGTTTGGGTTGGGGTGTTACACAATCCCCTTATTTTCTTGCAAGTGTTTTACAAGTATCTTACTAGTTGATTTAACAAAATAAACTAACTGAAATGAAATGCTACCCAGGGTAGCAATCGAGAAGTAAGATAGCTTATCTTATTTTTTTTTTTATTTTTTTTTTTATTTTTATTTTTTATTTTTTTTACAATAAGTATCATATCTTTCTATGTCACTTCACAAAAAATCATTTACCTTCTCAGGTAGTTACCTTATTAATTACCATTTCATGTTTCATTCCGATATTAACTAATCATATATCATCATATCATATCATATATCATATCATATATTATATTAAAGCTGAAGCCAGCTTTCCTATTGATGACACGTATCAAAGCCAGGTGAAAGACTATATATCAAAATATTATATTATATTAAAATATTATATTATTATTGCCCTGAATAACAAACAATAACAAAAATACTCATAACAGAATCTCGGCTATAATGGCAAGAATCTCGGCTCTTATAATAGACAAAAATATTTGCCTAATTAATCGCCCTCAGTGAAAAAAAATCCAATAATAGAAATATGCAATCATATTCAACAAGTTAAATTCATGGCATTAAAATAGGAAGTTTTTTTTTATTATTATTATTATTGTGTGACTAATTGATACATTATTTCTTAGGCTCTGTTTGGAAAAACTAACTGAAAACTGAAAAGCTAACTGAAACCTGAAAAGGTAATTGATAAGTTAATTGAAAAGTATGAGTTGATAAGGTAACTGATTATAAAAAAACTGTTTGACAAACTAGCTGAAAAAGTAGATGATTTTTGATAAAATGACGTAAAAGGATATGATAATTATTTAATATTATAGATTGAAGGGGTAATAAAGGGAATATAATTTATTTCAGGTACCTGAAATCTCAAATGCTATTCTAGGTAGCATTTCATTTCATGTAACTTATTTGACTAAATAAGCTACTTGTCAAACACTTGCAAAAAAATCAGGTAACTGAAACTTTGGGCAAATAAGTAACTTTGGTCAAATAAGTTACCTGAAGTATCGTGCCAAACGGAGCCTTAGTATCTCATATCCTTATAATTAATTACCCCTAATTACCTTTTTTCATTATGTTTGTCTCTCTTCTAAACATACTCATCATGCTTCCTGTTACTTTTACATTCTACGTAATTTGCCTTCTTTAGTTCTTATATTACTAGTATAGATCCCGCGCTACTGCGCGGTATATGTAGATATTTTATTTTTGAGAGTATTATTTAAATCGCCACTTTGTTAATATTTAATATTTTACTCCATTTTATTTTGATATAAAAAAAATTGAAATGGAAAACTAATCAAACGGAATTGAGTAAAGTTATGAAATGTGTGTTTTTATAAACGTACTTTTTTACCATAAAATTACGGATTTCATTTTATAAATTTCTCCCATTTTTTTTAATGAATTTTTATTTATTACGAACCTAATAGTAAGTATGTGTTAAGTTATTTTCTAAAGTAATCATTATTGCATTGTGAAAAATTTAGCAACATATAGTCTATAGTTTAAT
>VHZZ01000002.1:381621-395908 GCA_009801015.1 Silene noctiflora
TTACGATTCCTTCCGGGTATTCTAGTTGGACAAATGGGAAGATAGTTGTCGACCCGGGACGTGAAGGTGATGGAAGTGTGGATTTACAAGTATGTTTATTATCTGAGATAATGAATGCTCTCGTGACAGACAAGGAGTTTATGTCTTACGTATCTTGAACGTCCCTGTCGCATATTATATTTTATCAATTATTACCTTGATTTTTGTATCATGTTTCACTCTCCTTTTGTTTTTCACTTTTCCTTTTCTATATTTTCGTTTTTTGAGGTGTACGATCACCCTTGGACAATTCTTAAGGATGATTCATTTCAGTTGACCCCAAATTATTTTGGGATTAAGGCTTTGATGTTTTTGTTGTTGTAATAATAGAATAAGTGTCATGTACCCATAATTCATGTATTGTATGACGTTTCAAAAATTTCAAAAATTGATCCTTTCAAATGGAGAGCTCTCGGTTGTTTTATGTTATTGCTTAATCTCCATTATTTCATTTGATTTTAAGACATAACCAATCGACACAATTTATTGTGTAAGACTGTTTCTGTTTAAGAAGTCTATCATATTCGATTAATATAAATTCTCAATTAAGAGAACTATCTGTTTTAAACTTAAAACATGACATATATACATACCAAATCACGTGGCAAGTTGCGTAGGAAAAGTCAAAATTTTTGTTTTATTATCACTATGTGGTAGTATATGACCTATCTTAAGTTTAAGACGGACAATGTCCATCTTAAGCAAGGTTTAGTATTCGATTAAAATAGAAGTGAAAATAAAAGAGAGAGAGGAGATGGGTTGTGACTTGTGAGAGATATTAAGCTAAGAAGGTCTTCAAGGAAAACGCAGTTGATCAATAAAAAATGAGTAAATGGAAAAGGAAAATTAAAAGTAACAAAAACATTGGTGATATATTATTCCAAATGAAAATATAATACTACAAAAGACCTAAAATTATTGTGTTAAGACACGTAATTTAAATATAATCGTTTGACAATGTTCACGCTCTACTTCTCAAGTTATAACAACATTTACGCGGTTATTCATTGCCTGAGCGTGGAATTTACCAAAAGACTCAGATATATGTTGTTGGTTGTGTGCCAATACCCGGCCCAAACACGACCTGCTTTTACTCTTCAACCAGTTTGAGAACTGTGTTGGGCTACTATGTTACTCCACCAAGGAGTTAGCCATACCATGCGCACCCCGGCCTCCTCCTTCCGGGAAACCACCATATGTCGCCCCCTTCAATTGGCGCGGTGTAAGCTGTTAGGTGAGGTATGAATAAGAGTAAAGAGAATAGTTCTATACCTTAATGATAAAATAGGATATATTATATAATTTAATTATGTTTTGTTTGGCAAAATATTTAAGGTAACTTTTTTGAGCAAAGTCGCTTATTTAACTTAAATTTTAGAAGTATATCAAATTAACAATCTCCTTATTTTCTTGTAAGTGTTTGACCAGTATCTTAACCAAATAAATTAACTGAAATGAAATGCTACTTAGGGGTAGCAATCGAGAAGTATGGTAGCTTATCTTATTTATCTTCTTCTTTCTTTTTCCCTCTTCAATCTATAATCAATAATATATATGGCTAATTGATAGTCACTATCAACTTTAGTCCTCTTTTTCATGATCAAATTTGATGCTTATGGGGTTGAGTTTGGTCTCGGTAAAACGGTTACGATCTGTTCCGGGTTTCCGGTTTGGAGGAATGGGAAGATAGTTGTCGATTCGGGACGTGATGGTGGTGGAAGTGTGAAATTAGAAGTATGTCTATTGTCTGAGACAATGAATGCTCTCGCGTCTGATATGTCTTATGTATCTTAAACGTTTTTTTTTTTTTACAATATTAGATTGTATCAATTAGAGTAACTGTTATGTACTTATAATTCAAGTATTGTATGACGTTCCCAAAAATTGAAAAAACCGGTCTTTTCAAAAGGAGAGTTCTTTGTTCATCTTTAAGTTATTGTTTTATCTTCATTTATTCATTTGATTTCACGAGAATAACCAATCAACATAATTTATTGTGTAAGATTGTTTTAGTTTAAGACGTATATCATATTTCATTAAAATAGAGTGAAAATAAAAGAAAATTGTGAGACATTTTATTCCAAATAAAAATATAATTTAATGGGTAAGTGGAAAAGGTATCATGCCAACTTGTCGAGTGGAGGGAGAGGGAAAAGGAAAAGAAAAAGGAAAATTAAAAGCAATAAAAATATTAGTGGTATATTATTCCAAATAAAAATATAATTTAATGCTAAAAAAACCAAAAAGAATAATTCTTGTTGCTGAGACATGCACCTCATTTAGGCCATGTGTTTTTAGACTTAATTTCAACTTATTTCAGTTCAGTTCAACTATATTCAGTTTAGTTCAGTTTAGCTTTTTTCTTCACAAATTAACCCTTACTTCAATACAGTTCAACCCAGCTCCGTTCAGTTCAGTACAGACGATTTCAATCCAAAAAACAGGACCTTAGACAACGACATGGCCGATTTGTCGAGGGAATATAATCCTCTCCTTTTTAAAAAAAAAAAAAAAAAAGTAAATCGAGATATCCACCGTTACGTAACAATTAGTAATCCCTTTGCCGTAGATGCTCTCCACAAATTTGCTCATTGTTGACAAATAGACAAAAAGATGAGCACAAGAGTACCAATATATATCTTATATTTCATTATATGTGGCTGCCATTTCTTAACAAAAAAAACATCAAAATTATTTTCCAAAACTTTTAACAATGTCTAATGAAAAAAATAATCCAAAGATTAAGATAATTTCAGAGAATTTCATCAAACCAAAATATAAAATCAAACAATCTAATTATAATCCTTATTATCTATCAACAAATGATCTATCTCAATTGTCTACCCCTTATATGCATAGAGGTCTCCTCTATGCTAAACCACCTTCATTATCATCAATTAATTCTCTAGTACACAATCTAAAGGAGTCGATGTCGATAGCCCTCGTCGATTTTTACCCGTTAGCTGGTCGTCTTTCGACAATTAAGTACGAGGGTGAGAACGCTTCGTGGGTCTATGTTGACCCTGATAGGGGTCCTGGTGCTAGGCTCATTCATGCTTGTGTTCTGGAGGAAAATGAGATGACGGTATCTGATATTGTCACGTGTTATGAAAGTATTTCTCGATTTATATGGTCTTTATTTGATATGGGTTATGACTCGAAAATAGTCAACCATGATGGTCATACTAGACCACTTGTATCTGTTCAAGTAACGGATCTTGTTGATGGAGTTTTTATCGGGTTTACTATGAACCATGCAGTAGGGGATGGTACTTCGTTATGGCACTTTATTAAGACATTATCTAAAATATTTATTGGTCGAGGGGATGATGTTGAGAAACCTATTTTCAAGACCGTGTTTGCTGATGGATATGGGCCGATTCTTAAACTCCCTTATTTGGATCCGAGTGAGTTTATAATGCGTTTTGAAGTAGATCCTCGATTAAGATTACGAGTCTTCTATTTTAGTGCCGTGTCCATAGCTAGGCTCAAATCATTAGCCAGGGAGAATAATAACAACGATAATAACCCGATCTCGTCTTTCCAAGCTTTAGCAGCATTTATGTGGATATCCATTGCTCGAGCTCGAAATTTACCGAACGAGTCGAGTATTGGTTGTTGGGTTAGTTCAAATACCCGACCCAAACACGACCCGCCTGTACCCTCCAATCAATTTGGGAATTTTGTTCATCTAATAAAGGTAACCTCCAAAATGGATGACTTGATTAGAAATGGGCTATGTTGGGCCGCTATGTTGCTCCACCAAGGAGTTATGGGCCTGAATGAAAATCTTATTCGGGCTAATTTGAAGGCCCGTACCGAGTCGCCACACGTGGCCGTACCAATGAAACGTAATTCCTTTGGTACCAATCCACCACTTGTTTTTGCTGGATCGATGAGATTTGATGCTTATGGGCCGGATTTTGGACTCGGTAAACCGGTTACGACCCGGACCGGGTGTTCTACTTGGATGAACGGGAAGATCATAATCGATCCAGGTCGTGAAGGTGATGGAAGTGTCGATTTACAAGTATGTCTATTGTCCGAGACAATGTCTGCTCTTGAGTCAGATATTGAGTTTATGTCTTACATTTCTTGAATATCGAAACATTACACCGTGTATGAGATTATTGAAAACCAAAAGAACGTATCTATTAAAACTTTATGAAGAATAGGTACAGTATGCTCTCAGATGATCTTGAAAGAAGAGAAAATGAAAGCTCAACCACCAAACACTTATCCTTCAGGAAGATGTTAATAGTTGTACATTTTGCCCTCAATCTAATTTAAGAATCTCTTAAAAGTCCGTCTATGGTTCATTTTAGGAAAAACACTACATTTACGAGAATAACTTTTTGTATTAATTAAAAACCGGTGATATCTATAACAATGAAAAGTCTAATACATACTGCAACTATATATGACCCTGATCTTTTGGACTTAACTTCAGCTTTTTTTTCAGTTCATCAGTTCAGTTCAGTTTCATTCATTTCACTTCACTGCAGTTTAGTTCAGCTCCATAAAGTTCAGTTCAACTCTTTTCAGCCAAAAAGAACACGGCCTATGTCCCTTAATATTGTACAACTATACGATTTCTACCAAAGGACACAACTTTTATATTAAATAGAGTAATAATTCAACGGTCATCAACTACATCAACCCCGAAATTTTGTTACATTTCGAATTCAACATAGTTGAACTTTTTGATCAACTTAAGTTTATATTGTTATAGATGAACCTATTGGGAGCCCCATGCATCGCACGGGCTTCCAACTAGTTCTTTAATTAAAATAAAATAAATTGATATAAAAGTATAAATTCTTAATCTTTTGTTGATATTATTATTAGATAATAATGACTTGACCCATACTCAGTATAAAAATAACACTGTAAATCGATGTGTTATCTCTTCTAAGTAATATATGTATGTATGTTTTTTTTTTTTTTTTTGAGGGAAGTGTGTGTATTTATTAAATCTTTTTTTGAAGGAAAAAAGCTTTTTATTAATCATGGAAATCCAATACCAGATCGGAAGCAACAATGTCAGCGATACATGTCTGAAATTATAGAATTTTTTGGTGTATTTATTAATTGATGATACATGTGTGAAATTATAGAATTTTTTGGAGTATTTATGGTGTAAATTCATAATTAATTTAATGAACCTTTTTAATGGTTAAGAATTAAGCATATACTTAATCACTTTATGTAATAGTCAATTAATGTTTTCCCCTTAATAAATGTATGTTCCATTGTACATATTAGTATATATATTCATATTTATATTGCTAAGATTTAGTAACAAAAACAGTACTAATAAATTCCTAATTTATAATTCTTTTAGCAAGAATTGAAACAATGTTTGAGCTAAACAACATGTTGTTAATTTCATTGTTGCTAATTTTTCTAACATCTCTTTTAATTTTCGTCGTTAAAATCTCAAAACCAACAACCAAATCGAAGATTACTAATCTTAATAATTTGCCTAAACCATACCCTATAATCGGTCATTTGTTAGCCTTTGCTGGGTTAACACAAGATGAAATCTTTGAATGGATTTCGAAGATTATATCCACTTGTCCAACCTCGACTGTTGTCGTGCACCCACCCTTTGGAATGCCTAGTGTTTACACCGGTGATCCGGCCATTGTAGAACACGTATTCAAGACTCAATTTGTGAAATACGAGAAGGGTCCGCATCACAAAGCCGTATTTGGGGACCTGTTCGGAGATAGCATGTTCAACCAAAACGGCGACGCTTGGAAGATGCAAAGACAACTTGCTGGCTTCGAATTCACCCACAAAGCGCTGCAGAAATTCGTTGAGAATGTCCTTAATCCCGAGATTTCTGTGAGATTGATTCCGTTTCTATCGAATGCTGCCAAGGAAAACAAAGTCGTTGATCTGCAAGACTTACTTAAGAGATTTGCATTTGACAACATTTCCACCGTAGCATTTGGGTATAACCCGGGATACGTGACACCTTCTTTGCCGGAAGCTAAACTTGTGACGGCTTTTGATGAGTCGATAATGCGATCGCACATGAGGTTTTACGTGATTTTTCCAATCATTTGGAAAGCTTGTAGATTTCTTAACATTGGTTCGGAGAAAAAGCTTAAAGATTCAATTCGAAAGTTACGTGAATTCATAAAAGACATGATAAAATCGATCAAAGAAAATCCGAAAACAGAACTCCAGGAGAACAATTTATTGTCAAGACTTGTTAAAGATGGTCGTTTTGAAGAGAAATGGCTCATCGACGTGTGTATTGCTTTCATCCTCGGTGGCCAAGATACGGCGTCTGCTGCTTTAACATGGTTCTTTTGGCTCGTCCATCGAAACAAACGCGTCCAACAAGAAATCATAAAGGAGATAAACAACAGGGAGGTAAAAAAACAGGGGACTAACTCGACGAATCATTCTTCTTCTGATATCGAGGAATTAAAGGAAATGACGTACACTCACGCTGCGCTTTGTGAGGCGATGAGACTGTACCCACCGGGGCCACTCGACCAAAAACAAGCGGCAATCGATGATGTTTTACCTGACGGAACGAAAGTGAAGAAAGGTATGTACGTTGGATGTTTCATCCATGCTATGGGCAGGTCGGAGAAGATATGGGGCAAAGATTGGCCCGAGTTTAAGCCAGAGCGATGGTTGAGGGAAGAGAAGGATAACATGACCGGGGAGACGAAACTAGTCTTTGTTGCTCGGGATGCGTGCACGTACCCGGTATTTATTGCGGGACCCCGAATTTGTCTAGGCAAGGACATGGCTTTCTTGCTGATGAAGAGCGTAGTTTCTGCTGTTTTAGGCAGGTTTAAGGTGGTCCCTGCCGCAGGCGATGGGTTCGATCCAGTTTATGTCCCCGAAACAACTGCAAAAATGCACGGCGGGTTTCCGGTTAGGATTGAAGAACGGGTTCGGGTTGAACCAAGTGAACTGATGAATTGAATTTAGCAACGACGTTGCATACTCCTCCGTTGATGAATTTAGTTCTATTATTGTTTACTCCTTCCGTCTCAAACATTTTGTTTGCCTTTAAGGCAAACAAATGATTGGGACGAAGGGAGGATAAAACGAGTGGTATAATTAGTTTGTGTTGCAAATAATTGGTTGAATAAAGCTTGAAAGTTCATAGTTTTCGAAGCTAAATAATATGGAATAGTTACTTAAACATTCGTTTTGATAAATAAAAAAGTTGTGAAATTGTCGTGAATGATATCGCACCTCGTTGATATAAAAAGATTGTAAATCGTCTTACGAGAGACTTACTGTGTGTTCGCCAAACTACTCTATTTCGTTACGTAGAGCATTAGATGCATCTTCACACGGTCTTCGTCAACCCGTGGATTAAAACCTTTATTTATAGCAAAAAGTTTATGAAAGAGTAAAAGTTGTCCGTAAAAGAGCAACTACGAATGATATATATTCAACAAATGGTATGGCTCGGGTTTTGTATACAATTATTCAGAACAAAAAGGTACTAGATGAGACGGGCTCGGAATGGAACCATTTCTTTAGAACAGTCAGAGGAGTATGACGGCAGGCAATGGAGCCATCTCTGTAGAACAATCAGAGGAGTAGGACGGTTTGTCTTCTTAAGAAGCACCACTGCATAGACACGTATTCCGGATGAGGCGGCCTTCTTAGCTTCGAGGACAATGTGGTACTTTCCTCCATCAACTGCTTCCAAACATGCTGCTGTTACCTTCAGTAACTCCACTTTGCCATCCTGCTACATGAGCTACAAGTTTAACGACCGGAAGGAGGGTGATTGTAATAGCACAATTTACTTAGCATTGATCAACGCAAAGCTCGTTCTTGTGTAAAACGGTTTGATAATAAATTTTGTAGATACTAATGTAAACAAAGAATTATGGGAAGTTCTCATAAACTTACTGGTTGATCACGAAACTGTTCCATTGCATTATGTTGTTCGACTGCAAATTCAGCAAGAGATAAAATATCTGCATCATCAGATGCATCTTCACACAGAAGAATCTGTCCGCTCTGAGAATCTTGGATATGGTTTTTTCCTTCCCATGGATTGAAACCCAGATGTTCGATGATGATTTCAAGACCTTTAGGGATCGAAGAAGAGTGCTGAGTCACTGGCAAGTTGAAATCGGATGGGGATGCGCTTCCAGATGGGACGGCATTGGTTGGTGCTGGAGTTGCAGCAGATATACTTAAATTAGTAATTTGCTCTTCAAGGACTCCGGCAGAAGGTGAAACATGAGAAGTCGTCTCTGCAATTGTACTTAAATGGGAATTTGCAGGATTAGTTGTAGATGCGGAAGAAGTCGGGTTAAGCAGGATCATACGAGCTGGTTGATGTAAACGAAGAGCGCTAGTGGGATCAGAAACTTGAGGGTATTGGGGGATGAATGCTAGCGTAGGTTGGATAAGTACAGGGAAACCCAAGACTGGTGTTCCTATTACCGAATTTAGAACACCACTGCTCCCAGAGGCTCCAAAGCCAGGGATGATGCAATTCACAAATGACGGGATAAAGGAGACTCCCCCCGATGCTGTGATCGACAATGTCGGATCATTGAGATTCACATTTGAAATTTGATTTGACATTGTAGTTGTTGTAGTTGGGGTTGGAGATGGGTGGGTTTGAGCTACACTGGTTTGGACTGGGCTAGTTTGAACTGGAGTGGTACGGTTCTTATCAGAACCAAGAGAACTCGACGAATCTGTCAAAAATCAAAACAAAATAAGTTTACACATCTAGAAAATGTAAAAATAAGATGTAAACAAAAACCAAGTTGCATTTAGTCACTCGGATAAAGATATACCTGTCCTATGGATCGGATTTTCTGAAGATCGGTTGAAGGTGAAAGGAGGGGATTCACAGGGTGGAAACCAGCCGGATGAATTAGCTGGTTGAAAAGGTTTTGTGAACGAAACGGCAGAAGGATTTGGCAAAGGGTTTGAAACTCCGGAAACATTTGCAGCTGAAGAATGTCCTGATATGACAGAACTAAAGGGATTAACAAACAAACAGTCCTACAATATGTATAACCACTACAATCTTCCTGGCAACCAACAGCGATATTCCAAAAGTACAGATTCGTCACTGTTCCCCTGTATTCTTAACACTAGGTTTTAAAAGCCGGTTGTAATGAGCAGAATGCAAGAAAAATTACCTCCGTTCCTGATCTGATTGTAATCCTCCGATCTCAGTTCTTCATGGCTCTTATTGCAGTAGCAATTCATAGCTGATATTGAAGTAAGGACGGGTCTACCATTGATCCATGAGAGGTTCTATTCGAAATGTCAAGATTAGACCTCGACTTATAAGAAAAACCAAATTTAAGGACCTAATAATATAGAACATGTTACTACCTGGCTCTGAACAAGAGGTACATTTTCCTCAGCAGGAGTTGGTTGGTAAGGAGCACGAGTTCCTCCACATGAGTTGTCGGCTATAGCCGGACCACCACCTGAGAAGCGGACAATGAAATTAACAAGTTTCATTCAGAGAACCAACAAAACAGAAATACATATCCTCAAAGCATGCTCGGCAGAGTAAACTGTAAGGTGGTGTCTATTACAAATGCCCTAAGAGAAGGCTCAGCAGAGTCGGCACCAGCACAAGACCTAATTTAGTCTAGAATCTAGACATGAAGAAAATGTAAAAATAAGATGTAAACAAAAATCAAGTTGCATTTAGTCACTCGGATAAAGATATACCTGTCCCGTGGAACGGATTTTCTGAAGATCGTTTGAAGGTGAAAGCAAGAGGTTCAGAGGGTGGAAACCAGACACACGAATTAGCTGGTTGAAAAGGATTTGTGCTCGAAACTGAAAAAGGATTTAGCAAAGGGTTTGAAAGTCCGGAAACATATGCAGCTGAAAAAGGTCCTGATAAGACAGAACTAAATTGAATTAACCAACAGTTCTACAATATGTATGACCACTACAATCTTCCTGGCAAGGGGCAACTAATGACCATATTCCAAAAGAACAAATCCGCGTTGTTCCCCTGGGTTCTAATGCACAGTATACATGGGATCACACCAAATTATTCGTCGAAAATAGAATTTTAAACAGCCCAATGTAACGAACAGAAAGCAAGAAAAATTACCTTCGTTCCTTTTCTGCTTGTAATCCTCCCAGCTCAGTTCTTCATGACATTTTGTTATTGAAGGGTCATTTTTTATTACAAAATGTCAGAAATTAGAGTTTGCCCAAATATAAATACTTCAAACTTATAAATAGTTTTAATGGGAGCAAACTCACCTTCTCCAAACCCACCAAAATTCAACGGCGTTTGTCCAAACCGAGATGTTTTAGCTGCTGATAATATAGAGTTTTTTTGTCAGCTAATAATCAAATAAGATACTCTCTTCGTCTCAAATGAAGTATGAACATTGTAACTCGGCTTTGATAACGGAGAAGTTAAGTGCTCTTTTTAATACAAAATGGCGACATTTTCTCCGTCTTAATTCCAGATGGAAAAGGAATGTCTGAAAGAGAATTTGCCCAAATATAAATCCTTCAAGCTTATAAATGGTTTTGATGCGAGCAAACTCACTTTCTCCAAACCCACCAAAACTCGACGGTGAGATGTATTAGCTGCTGATAATATAGAGTTTTTTTTGTCAGCCAATAATCAAATCTCTCCGTCTCAAATTCAGTACAACATTCTAACTCAGTTTTGCAAACAGAAAAACTAAATGCTGAAAGCTAAGGAGCTCTGGTCACAAAAATCATACTGAACACTTGTTTTAAACTCTTTCGAGAATAACAAACTTCTAAAAAGTTCTGATGAGAGCAAACTCACCTCCTCCAAACTCAGGAAAACTCAAGCTCGATTGTACAAAGGGACTTGTATTAGTTCCTGTTGGATGTTGAACTTTTCGACAGCAAAGAGTCAGCCAATAACAAAATAACACACTCTCTAAAATACAACATTGCAACTGAAATGTGTTACGGAAAATTTAAATGGTCGAAGTTAGAAAGCTTTTACTACAAAGTCGAATATTAACACCAGTTTTAGACTTTGAGCATCACAGACTGCAAAATAGTTATAATAAGACCATATTCACCAGTCGCCACCTTGAAACCCAGGAGGGCTCGGACTCTACTCTCCAAACAACGAAGTTGCAGAGTATAGAGTAATTAAATGGTCGAAGTTAGGGGGATTTGACTACAATATCGAATATGAAAACTAGATTTAAACTTCAGGAATCCTCACCTGCTCCAGATCCAAAAGGCTTCGAGCTTTGGTTTGGAACGACCGCAAACGCTGGTGTGTACGCATTCCATGCTGTTAAATACGCGTGTTTTTTTTTGTAGCGACAAGTCAGCCAAGAATCAAACAGAAATTATAGAATATGATCAAATAAATCAAATGTACTCTCGGCTGCTTACCACCAAAAGCGCCATTTGAGCTTTGGGCTGCAGGGAACGGAGATGCGAATGTGGACACATTCGATGCTATTAAATAAGCATGTTTTTTTTGTCAGCAACAAGTCAGTCGAGAATCAAACAGAATATGATCATAATAAATCAAATAGACTCTCGGTTACGTACCACCAGAACCGCCATTTGAGTTACCTACTGCAGTTCCAAAAGGATTCGGGGTTTGGTTCGCAAAAAACGGAGATGCAGATGTGGAACCATTCGATGCTGTTAAATACGCGTGTGTTTTTTATCAGCGACAAGTCAGTCGAGAATCAAGAATCAAACAGACTATGATCAAATAAACCAGATGTGCTCTTGGAAACTTACCACCTACTGCAGTTCCAAAAAGATTCGAGTTTTGGGTTGGAACTTGCACAGATCCGAATGTGGGCCTATTCCATGCTGTTAAATACGCGTGTGTTTTTTGTCAGCAACAAGTCAGTCGAGAATCATGCAGAATATGATCAAACAAACTAAATGTACTCCCGGTCACTTACCACCAGAAGCGCCATTTGAGTTACCTGCTGCAGTACTAACAAAAGAATTGGTGTTTTGGGTGGCAAAGAACGGAGATGCAGATGTGCACCCACACAATGCTGTTAAATACGCGTGTTTTTTGTCAGCGAAAAGTCAGTCAAGAATCAAACAGAAAATGATCAAATAAACCAAATGGACCCTCGATTACTTACCACCAGAAGCACCATTTGAGTTACCTACTGCAGTTCCAAGAAAATTCGAGTTTCGGGTCGCAAAGAACGGAGATGAGGATGTGGACCCATTTGATGCTGTTAAATACGCGTGTGTTTTTTGTCAGTCGMGAATCAAATCAAACAGAATATGATCAAATAAATAATACTCCGTATGCACTACTAACAAAAGAATTGGTGTTTTGGGTGGCAAAGAACGGAGATGCAGATGTGCACCCACACAATGCTGTTAAATACGCGTGTTTTTTGTCAGCGAAAAGTCAGTCAAGAATCAAACAGAAAATGATCAAATAAACCAAATAGACTCTCAGATTACTTACCACCAGAAGCACCATTTGAGTTACCTACTGCAGTTCCAAAAAAACTCGAGTTTTGGGTGGCAAAGAACGGAGATGAGGATGTGGACCCATTTGATGCTGTTAAATACGCGTGTGTTTTTTGTCAGTCGAGAATCAAATCAAACAGAATATGATCAAATAAATAATACTCCGTATGTACTCTAATTACTTACCACCAGAAGCGTGTGCAGACATTTTGTTAACCGGAGATGTAATTGCTGCAAAAATTAATCCAAATTACAGCACAGTTATATTTTTATCTACCAATTACTGATCATATATCATACTGTCAAAGTGCACAGTCGCATTAAACACAATGCGAACAAGAATAGCGTCACCGGTAAAAGACGGTTTTATATATCTATACAATTTACCAAAGTTGGCTGGCGTGAGTGGTAAGGGCTCTATCTCTTAAACAAGTGGTCAGGGGTTCGATTCCAAACTTGGGAGGGTCAACCTATTAAATTGCCTTCAGTACCCGAAGGAGATTGCCCAGCTGTCGGTAGGGATACTCCTAAAAAAAATATATCTATACAATTTATGAGTAACTAAAATAAAAGACCGTCTCATAAGAGAATTTGATCGTGGTTTTTTACCAATTACTGATCATATATCGTACTGTCAAGGTACACAGCCGCGAAAAACTACTTCTATATAGAATAAGAATAGCATCACTAGTCAAAAGACGGTTTTACACAAAATTATGGTAAACAAGAATAGCGTCACTGGTAAAAGACGGTTTTATATATCTACTCAATTTAATTAAAATACAAGACCGTCTTATACGAGAATTTTGACGTGTTTGATTTTTTTACCACAGATCAAATTAACTTCAGTTCAGATTTTAAAATAATTCCACCAACATTTAAAAAATCAATGATTATTTCTTTGATTAACAAGAAAAATCAAGGAAAGGGAAAAAAAATGGGGGAAAAGATTCATGATCAGAATATCGTCAATGATGTAACACAAATTCTCATTCGTGACGTGTGTAAACACATATACACACGTCACAAGTTTTACTTGCAAGTTGGTGAGGTTTGTGAGACGTCATAAACTTGTGACCGTCACAAGCAAGACGGGCTGATGATGTAAAGAGGGCTAGTAGGGACAATCGTCACTCGATACCAACTTTACTTTATTGAATTACGACTATGACTCTTCTAATATCGACCAGGCCGATATTCATTTAATCAAAGGTAGATAAATTATTAGAACCGGAAAAATTAGACGAGAAAGAAAAGTAAAGTTAAAAAGAAGAAGATTTACCTTAGAAAATTGGAAATTTGTGTGAATTAATATGAATGATTATGATAATTAGTAATTTGTAATTAGTAATTTATTAGTTTATATAGTAGTGGTAATATAGCGTGGGAAAAAAGCACAAACTTAGCTTACATGCAACGCTTAATTCTAACTGTTTCGTAAAAAAATAAAAAAAAATAAAAAAAATAAAAAAAAAAGCAGTTTCTAACGGTCTAACAAGAATGATGCGGTTTGGGCTTCGGCCCAGTGTTTGCGATTAGAGGTCTACCGGGTTGGATTTCAAACCTACCACTTGAATAATGGAATAAATAAATTCCGAAATAAATAATATGACTGATCTATCTATCTATACAAAATAATAAAATAGAAACTAATGACATTTAAGTTAGATGTAAAATCTAATTAAAACGCGTATTAGCCTTGTAAAGAAAACCGGTATGGAGTTTGGAGATTGAGAAGGTAAGGAGTTTGAAATTCTCTATCTACTAAAAAAAATAGGCATTCTAAAAAAAATTT
>VHZZ01000002.1:421542-456765 GCA_009801015.1 Silene noctiflora
GTGATTAATATTAATAATTAACAATTGATATATTTAATGAGCCAAGTAGAAGTTTCATCCATATACCAAATTAAGTTGATTTAAGAACGTGGGTGAGTCACACACATCATAAAAAAATGTTTTTTAAAAATCACAACTTTCAACCACAGGCTGACACTTCAGCTCTGTGGTTATTTGTTTAATAAAGAAGATCACAACTTTTTTTGCTACCTAAAAACTATGGCAAAATAGGAAGTATCCATAATTTATCTTCACCTAATTGAATAAACTACCTTATTATTTTCATTTCAACCCAATTACTTGATATAAAGGTCTTCATTTTAAACACTTATTGTCTATAAACACTTGGATTAACTGGTATAATGGATCACATTATTTAACCAAAGGTCTCGAGTTCAAGCTTTGACAGCAGCAGTCCTGGCTGACTCAAATCCCAGATTAATTGGATCAACTTGTAAGGGATCGTTCTACCTTAACCAAAGCTTTCGAGTTTAAACCTTGGGACAGTGGACTATTGAATAATGGTGCTTCCCGACTCAAATCCAGACTAGTTGGAGGAGGGTACACGCAAAAAAAAAAAAAAAAAAATTAGAAAACAAAAAATGATCGGAAATTCTTGTTTTAGACGGGGGCATTTACGTCTGAAACAATAAGACGAAATTTTAAAACCATCTTATGATAAAATGTGTCATAATGATCAAGCTAGTGTTTACCAGTAAGTAGATTATATATCAGATGTACTACCACCAATTGTATAGTTTTGGAGCATTATAATAAAGTTTTTGAGTTTTATTTTAAAAATTAGGAGTTTTACTATAAAGTTTTTGAATTCATTCACTTAAACATTAAGCTAAAAAAATTACAATAAAACTCAAAAATATTACATATAAACTTAGTTAAATTCAAGTCTTGATGAAAAAAATTAAAATTAAAATTATAAATTTTAATAAGCTCATACAAAGTACACATATGCTCAAAAGTAAAAAACAAATAAAATTTATGATAATAAGTTTAAAAAATTAAATAATACAAATCTAAGGTCTCTGATTTACATACAACCTATAACTCACCACAAATTAGTACTCCCTCCGATCCAGACAGATGGTAACACTTACCTAAAATGGACGATCCACACCAATGGTAACATACCATATTTGGCATGAAAAACGACTAAATTACCCTTACATCCACTACCTATTTACAACTTTATCATCCACTCACCCACTCACAAAATACTTATTTAATTCACATAAACCCATGTGGCCCCAATCAAATTTTCCTACTTTACCCCTCACTTTTCCACCTTTTCTTAAATAACCACTTTTTACCTATGTTACCATTTGTCTGGATCGGAGGGAGTATTTAAGACGACCATTATCCGTCTTAAGCTTAAGACGGATAGTAGCCCTCTCACACAGTGGGAGGCAAGTGGGTATTATCCATTTCCCACCCCCTTGCCTCCCACTTGCATTTCTATGAGAGAAGCACTATCCGTCTTAAGCTTAAGACGAATAGTGACGTCTTAAGCAAAACCTTCTGATAACTTACAAATATAGTGACATTTGACTGTAAAATCGTCTCAAAACCGTCTTATATTGATTGTGACATCAAGGAAAAAGAAAGTCGGTTATGTCCAATCTTATCTTGCCAACAACAAACCGATCATCATAAATTCTTGTCCAAAATCATCAAAATCATCAAAATCATTTCTCCCAAATCCCTAATTCATACACAGTTAGTTGATCAAACAAACGAACAAACAAACAAAAAACCCCCAAAAATCCCCAATTAATGGCGCCAAAATCAACCCATTTCCCCCAACTTCCCCAAACCCTAACCCTAATTCCAGGTCTCCCAAACGACATCTCCGCAATTATCCTCTCTTACATACCTTACTGTTACCAGACTCGAGCTAAACAAACCTGCAAATCATGGCGCCATTTTTACACCTTTTCCCAAACCCTAATTTTCACTCTCCGAAAAAATCCCCAATTCCGTAAACCCAGTTCAACCTTACTATGTATTTTCCCGGAGGACCCGTCTTTGTCGCCGCCTTATATATTCGACCCGACCCATTTAGCGTGGGCCCCGATTCCAAGAACACCTGTTAACCCTCACGCGTATTCGTTATCGAATTTTTCCGCGATTTCTGTGGGTCCGTATTTGTATGTGTTGGGTGGGTCGTTGTTTGATACGAGGTCGTTTCCGTTGGACCGACCGACGGCGTCGTCAGCGGTGTTCCGGTTTGATTTCCGGTTTGCGGGGGAGGGGTGGCGGTCGGTGTCGCCGATGATTACGGCACGGGGGTCGTTCGCGGCGGCAGCGGTGGGGGATGGTGGCGGGATTGTGGTGGCTGGGGGTGGGTCGAGGCATCCGATGTTTGGGGCGGCTGGGAGTCGGGTTGGGAGAGCTGAGAGGTATGATGTTGGGAGGGATGAGTGGGTATCGGTGGCGGAAATGCCGGGGTATAGGGCCGGATGTACCGGGTTTATGGTGAAGAGGGGGAAAGGAGTGGGGGAGGAGTTTTGGGTGATGGGTGGGTATAGTGGGTCTACGACGATTTTGGGGGTGTTGCCGGTTGATGAGCAGTGTAGGGATTCGGTTGTGTTGGATTTGGAGAGTGGGGAGTGGAGGGAGGTTGGGGATATGTGGGGGGATGGGCAGCGAGGGAGGCTCGGGAAGGTGGCCGTGGTTGAGGAGGACGGGGTTGGGTTGCCTGAGGTTTTTATGCTTGATGAAAATCATGACATTTGTAGGTGAGAATGATTTCGTTAATTCAATCTATTAATTTTGATGTTGTCGGGATTGGAACTCATGTTACTCCACATGATTTAATATCACCTCTCGTGAGTCGTGACTTTACTTGCATGTGCGCTTATACTAGCATGAAATTTTAGCACTCCATATTTCTCTTGTTTGATACTTTTATGCTATTGTAGTTTCTCATGGTTTGGGGTAGTGTTGCACTTGATGTTGGGATTAAGAATTTTTTAGTGGTTAACTACATTTTTGTTTGTGAGTACGTGAATGATGTGTAAGTTATATATCTACGAGATATTAAATTAGATTGTGCTGATTCTAGATACGGAATTAAATGTTCTTTGACAGGATTGAGGTTTTCAGGTGTAAATTTCTAGTACCTCGTTAATTTAGCTAGTGTGTTTAGTGGAGATGACTTGAAGGAAATATAAAGACTTATGTGTAGCATTATAACTCCGAAAATGGAATGGAATCAAAATCTCGGGAATTTGATTGTTTATTGTCCTAGCAAGTGAACGCATTCTATTAAGAGAGAATGTGTGGTATTTTTGAATCTTGAAAGGATTTTGAAGGCTTTGATGGTCTAAAAGGCATGTTTTTTCCGAAGAGGGTATAAATGGTTTAGGACTTGACAATTGAGAAATAACTTGTGCCGGTGATCATGTCTTTGCATCATTACAGTGTTTTACTTTAAGAAATGAGAACCTTACTCATCTTTGATGTTTATGGTAAAACCAAGTGGTTAAGCTTTACCGTTCCTGTTATGTATGTTAGAACGTAGAAGATTATGTTGATGTGCATGTTTTGCTAGCCTTGTGGAAACCCAATAATAAACTGGTTGCCCTGCAGTCTGATTCTTTGCATGGTGATATGGGTTACTATAAATTTGGGTGTACATTGAGTTTGTAATATGCTTTAAGGTTAACCATTGACTCTTAGTTTCTCGTTCTATTTCTGGAACTTGATCCTTTTTGAGAATTTAGAAATGTTATTTGCATATAAGCAGATTCTCATAATATCTTGGTAACTATTTTTGTTTGTGGAGTTGCGTTACAAACTTCTAAGGAATGGAGGATATACGCAGGCTCATGTTTCGGGAAGCATTCCAGCAACTTTCTTTTCTTACATATACTCCGTATGCGTGAATGTGATTTGTGTTAGCATGGGTCTCTTGTTGCATAATTATTTCTAAGTCCGTATGTTTAGTATCTGTGCTATGTAACTTGTGTTTAAAATATGTGGTGTATCCAAATGAAATGAGAGAGTGGTGAGGGTTTGTTTAAAGGGACCTGCAGTTGTAATCTTGATCCGCACGGTTTCAAAACCCGGTTATGAGTACTACCATTCAATGACTTCACTAGTTACGTTAATCCGACACGTGCATTTGTAAGAGTCTACCGCATTCATGCTCTAACTGTAGTGTGGTTTGTAATCTATGTCCCATGTGTGATATGTACAGGTTTAGCATGGCCTTAAACTGCTGGTTTAAGGAGACAACTGTTCCTAGGAAAAATCTAGACGGGTCATCATTTGGGTTTGTGGCAATACAAGGTGAGCTACATGTAATATCCCTCCTACAGGGTGTCGAATTGTCAGACATTCGGAGGTCAAGGCAGCGTAAGAGGGGCACTGCTCTATCAATGCAAATATACAACCCCAAAAAGAAGTCCTGGAGAACTCTGGTCACAAGGACTCCTTTCCACTGTCCATTAGATTTCAAAACTGCCGTTATGTGCACAATCCGCTTGTAGCTGGACAGTCAGTCTTGTATGCTAAGGTCTTCCGTGTGAATCCAACCCCTGCATATATTCGTCTGTTAATTATATGGTCAACTACTGAAGAATCTGAAGATGTAACCTGTACTTCATTGATCTGGTTGGATGATCGCTGATGTGGTTGAGTTCTCAGCTTCACCCATACAGTAAAACCGCCCTCACTCTGTCTCGGATCAGTAATAATAGTGGTATATATGGAGTTCATTGCTTGGTCGTATTTGAACAATTTGCTATTGTATAGCTTGCATGTACTAAAATACTGGAAATGTAGGAATTCTTCGGAATTGTACACTGTACAAAATAATGTTTGTGAAAATTATACAGTTCTATTGTATTGCAGACTGATTTTCGAGTTGTACAGTTGCACCTTTGTGGTAAATCTATTATTTGAGGTATTTTTCAGGACGAGTTCTTCCATTAGCTATATCAGTGGTAACAGCGTTAGCCACCCGCCCATTCTACTGCAATACTGGCGGCGATGATGCCATTGATTCAAGTCTAGTGTGCAAAGTTGTCCATTGCTGATACACCTAGGTGCCGGAATGCCGGAATATGGTGCAATGTTTAAAATCCATTGCTGATCTATTTTTAATTATTTTTTTAATGATTTTAGAAGAAGAAAGATAGAGTCCACGTAACTAAAAACATAACATTCGTAATTTCAGTTGGTGTTGCATAAAACTGTTATATAATATACTCCGTGTTATTATATTGTAATACACTATAACGTTTTCATCTGTTTCATCATATTGTAATTAATGTTGTTAGGATCATGAATTTACTAAATAATTTTTTTTTTATTAATATTTATCATACATAAAATTGATAACTAATAATTTTCGTATCATTATTCTTTTTGGTGTGGAATCTTAGTATCATTATGCGAGCGTATCTTACAACATACACCGAAATTGAGTTTTATATTATAATGTTATACAAATTATATACGGAGTATTTATTTAACGTTAACCAAATCATAACATGACATTAGCTCTAAAATTTTTCAAATGAATAAAATTATACAATTATAAGTAAGATCATGTAATTTAAACGATCAAACTTTTTTAAATCATAAAATCGTAAAATCGAGTCGGGATTTTAATAAATGGATTTATCCTCAGCCGAAACGTATAAAAAGAAAATGAAGAGAGAGAAAGCTCGAAAGAAAGTGGAAAGAAGAGTAATGGCAGCCACTAAACTCCAACAAAAATGCATCATTTTTAGGCTAATTTACTCTTCTCTTCTCCTTCTTCAACGTTTCCTATTTTTTAGCTTTTTCCATTCACCTTCTTCTCTTTCTTTCTTCACCACATACCCGAATCATCACTTTCTTACTTTCTTACATTTTTTTTTGAATTTTTTTGGTTCCTCTTTTACCCCATTTCATGATTATTGTAATTGATTGAAATTTGGGTGAAATTCTGTGATAATATTAGTTTTTGATGCATTGGGAGATGTGGGTTTGTGGTAATGTGGATGAATTTGGGTTTGGATTGATTTAGGGTTTGTGGGGGGATGGTAATAATTTGTTATTCGTCGTGATTCAAGGGTAATTTGTACAATGGTAAGCTTCAATGTTGTGAATTTATTGTTGTTTGTTGTTGCTAGGGATTAATCTCATACTACATTGTTAAAAAGAATTGATTTTGAGTGTAATTGTGTGATAATCTTTGCCTTTTATTTTATGCATTGGGAGATGTGGGTTTGTGGTAATGTGGGTGAATTTGGGTTTGGATTGATTTAGGGTTTGTGGGGGGATGGTAATAATTTGTTATTCGTCGTGATTCAAGGGTAATTTGTACAATGGTAAGCTTCAATGTTGTGAATTTATTGTTGTTTGTTGTTGCTAGGGATTAATCTCATACTACATTGTTAAAAAGAATTGATTTTGAGTGTAATTGTGTGATAATCTTTGCCTTTTATTTTATGCATTGGGAGATGTGGGTTTGTGGTAATGTGGGTGAATTTGGGTTTGGATTGATTTAGGGTTTGTGGGGGGATGGTAATAATTTGTTATTCGTCGTGATTCGAGGGTAATTTGTACAATGGTAAGCTTCAATGTTCTGAATTTATTGTTGTTTGTTGTTTCCAGGGATTAATTTCATACTACATTGTTAAAAAGAATTGATTTTGAGTGTAATTGTGTTATAATCTTAGCCTTTTATTTTATGCATTGGGAGATGTGGGTTTGTGGTAATGTGGGTGAATTTGGGTTGGGATTGATTAGGGTTTGTTGAGGTTGGTAATAATTTGTTATTCGTTGTGATTTGGGGGTAATTTGTACAATGGTAAGCTTCACAGCTGTGAATATTTTCCTGTTAGTTGTTATTACCTAGGGATTAATCTTATGCTACATTGTTAAAAAGAGATGATTTTTGAAGATTTAGGAATGTGGGTAAGGTGGGTTTGTGGGGGATGGTCATAATGTTATTCGTCGTAATTTGAGGGTAATTTGTACAATGGTAAGGTTCAATCTTGTGAATTCTCTGCTGTTAGTTGTTACTAGGGATTAATCTTATGCTGCATTGTTGAAAAAATATGATTTTTGAAGATTTAGGAATGTGGGTAAGGCGTGTTTGGTTCAGGGCGGAACTAAGGGGGCTAGTAGCGTTATCAACCCCCTAGAAATGAAAAGTTTAGTTAAAGTTTTCAATTTTTTTTTTCTGTTTTACGTTATTACATTACCGGGTCGCCCCTGATTACAAATCCGGGTTTCGACACTAGTTTGGTTATATAGCTTGAGTTTGAATTACATCTGCATTTTATCTGAATTTGCGGCAAAATTGGATTGTTGCATCGTGTTGTTTCATTTTGTCTAGTCCACGATATGATAAGAAGGATGATGATTGTTGCAGGGTACTAAGGTAAATATTCTCACGGGTACTCACGTGTGGGTGGAGGACCCAGAGATAGATTGGATTGGCGGGCAAGTGATCAAAATTAATGGGGATGAACTTGAAATCAAAACCACAAATGGCAAGCAGGTGAAATCTATATGACTAACTAGAATTTGCTTGAAGCTTTAATTTTTGTCTTGTTGTTGACAGATTGTGCATTATCGAAGTTTCGTAGCTTGTAGCTTAAGGGTTAAGAGTGTACTGTGTATATGTGTGCATTTATGCCATATTTACTTGTCTCTGAGGGCAACTAAGACTGTTTTTGAGTTTTCCCAAACTCACGCCCCCTTCACTAGGAAAACAAGAGTGGTTCGGTGGGATTATGTGCTAGACTAATGAATCCCCTCTTTATATTATTTTTACTGAAAGTTTCTTTGGATTCTCATAATGAATGACATGACCGAGAACCAAGAGCTAAAGAGAAGCACAAATGTACCTTTAGTGCTCAATACCGTCTCCTTTATAACAACCAACTCGGGACCATCTACTATATGACCCACTCTAAACATTCTTTAGTGCGTCATGCTGTACAGTGTACACACTGTGTTAAACTTAGCATTCCAAGAGCCATGATACATAGTCAATAGGCTTTTCACTTATAATATGACTTACACACTCCTCAAGACTGCTTCCTTAGATAGTCAGTGGTAACCCGTCATACTACTCGCCAGGAGGTTCACAGGAGCAATATCACATGGCAAGTGTAATACGAGTATTGATTTTACACTGTGGAGGCCTGGACGATGCCAACTTTTTTTCTCCTTGAAGGGTGGGGTACTGACGTATTGTGGCAACATTGTTGTTGACTTGTCGAGTGGAGCTATACCTATAGAATGAATCTTAGCAACTGAATAATTTATATTTCCCTGTCAGACGCATCCACTCATAGCGTGAGGGATATGGGTAATTCGTCGTAATATTTACCTTAAAATCCTGTGTGACAGGCAAATTGCTTGTGAGTCGCGGATAAAATTTACTTATGTTCCAATTGAAAAAGTGAATTTTCCAGCTGCTAGTTTTGAGCATCAACAGTAATATAGGTTGGATAGATGAAGAACGATAGATCTTTAGGCACATATATCCATTATTTTGTGATTTTACCGGTTTCAAACCAATAACAGGATATTTCTGAATCAAGCACCTGCAGCAAATTGCTTTTGGAATAAATTTGTGGTGTTGCTTTACCATGGTCACTTAGCTTCCTTTTTTTCCTTAGAATTTCCCTTCTTAGTTTAAACTTAAGTGTTATTTTGAGTGTTCCTTTTATTTATTTTTTTATTTTTTTTTAATGGATGAGTTATTCTCGTTTTAGTTTTTTTTTGCTGTCGATATTTTTTCAAAAGATATTGATGTAAATGAATTTTACACGTGTTCCGTACTGCATTCATAGTTTTCAATTTCTGTGTCTAATAGGTTACGGCAAACCGTTCGAAAATATATCCAATGGATATGGAAGCTCCAGATGGTGGAGTTGATGACATGACAAAGCTGTCATACTTACACGAGCCGGGAGTGTTGCAGAATTTAGCAACTCGATATTCACTTAATGAAATTTATGTAAGTTCTCTTTTGAATTCGATGTCTAAATGTGTGATTGTGTTCGTCACTGAGACAAGATGATTAGTTGTTGTAGCTTAGTAGCTATGAGACGGCTCTGTTATAACACAATATCTTACTCTTTCTCATCATGGCAGACTTACACTGGAAATATTCTCATTGCTGTAAATCCATTCCAAAGACTACCCCATATATATGATATTCAAATGATGGATCATTACAAGGGAGCGCCACTTGGGGAGCTCAGCCCTCATGTTTTTGCGATTGGTGATGTGGCATTTAGGTGATTTTGTTATCCTATTTCTCATGTGTTCCTTTAGTCTATGCTTGAACCATGAAAACTTAACGAGTAACACACAATCCATTGCTTCAGGGCAATGAGAAATGAGGGCAAAAGCAATGCTATATTGGTCAGTGGAGAAAGTGGGGCTGGCAAGACAGAAACTACGAAAATGCTTATGCGTTATCTTGCTTATTTGGGTGGTCGTAGTGGTACAGAAGGGCGAACTGTTGAACAACAAGTTTTGGAGGTAAGAATTAAGATGTATTCTTGATCAGTTTGCATGCAAATGGTACATGCATTTCTCAATAGATCAGTAACCCAATGAAATTTTTGCGTCGAAGGAAACTACTTGTGTAAAGATCAGTTGCAAAATAGCATAAGTCAGCAAGATAATGGCAAAACATTCAGTTGTAACAAGGAAATAATTACATTGTGTCGAATATGAATCCTTGAACGAAGATTATTTTGGCGGTGTGCTTGGATGGGAAGGAATCAGTGTGTTTTGGGTTATTTTGCTAGTACCATAAAAAAATTTAATTCCCTTACTTGACACTACAAGAAGCATAGACGATTTAGTTAGCCATTATTCTTTGTTCCATACCAGTCTAATCCCAAAGGAGAGTGAACTTTTGTCTCTATTGAAAATGGAAATATTTCATCCACGTAATATTTGGTTTAAAAGATCAGATAGGAGTACTTGTTAATTATTCTTTGTTATGTAATTTTGATTCACTTGTTCAATTGCTTTGGATGTAGTCAAATCCAGTTCTTGAAGCTTTTGGCAACGCAAAAACAGTTCGTAATAACAATTCAAGGTTTGGTTCTGCTTTATCCTTTGAAACACTTCTTTTCCTGTATGTAATAACCTGTTTGGAGTTTTCTCGCATGGACTTGCTTCTTTTTTTTTTTTTTTTTTTTTTGTTACCAAAATAACTATAAGCCCACTCTAGCAAGCTGGGTAGTGGTTACTTATTACCAGTTTCTGCTAAATTTATGCCCGTAAAAAATATTTTTTTAATCTATGTTCTACACTTCTATCTGCTGGAATTGGTCACTATAAAGGGATAGTAAATGCCAAAAGTGTTAGAATATCTGAAAATTGAAACGTGCTATTTGAATAGAGGCTTAATGCAAAATTTTGGTATACGGTTTAAGTGATGATCACAATGTTGCGGTATTGAGATGTCACATATGCTCACGATGTTTACCAAATGTGTTAGTTCTTTAACTTCTGAAGTCAGAAATTCTACTGACTCTCCAAGCTAACAATCTATGATCCCTCTCTTTTTTCTGAAGTGTCAAGTATATAACACCGTTTGCTAATGCGCATGTATACTGATATTTTTTCTCTCAAGTAAGACCAAGTTGCAAAATGGGAGGACTATATCGCAAATATTTTGAGGTATTGGTTGTCATGGGGAAATATTGATCCTTTTTACAGAATGTTTTCTGGTGCGAAATAGCGTTATGGCGAACTGGAATTGAGTTACTTAACATACACATTTTAGTACCTTGAGTCCTTGACTAGAAGGGAGTGTGTGCATAATATATTAAATTATTCGTGCACACCTAACATGCATTACTTCCTATCAGAGATGGTTGACAAAACAACTATGGGAGAATAGGCCTGAACCCTTGACCAAAAGTTGTATAAGTACCTTCACCCAAAACTAAAGCGCTAATGGTTTTTTCCAGCACAGTTAAACAAAACTAAAAGCTCTAGATGTCCAAGTCCTGGTCGACCCTTCTAAGATCATTTACTGCTCATGCTTAAATAGAGGCAATGTGATTTGTAATATTTCAAATGTTGATAACGAGTCCCTCGTATAAGAATCTGAGCTGTTAGAAGATAATGTCAACCATCAGGCACCTCATATTTTTATTTTTATTAATCTTCTTTCCAATAAATTGCTGTAGTCGCTTCGGTAAATTTGTTGAGATTCAATTTGACAAGAGTGGAAGAATATCTGGAGCAGCCATCAGAACATATCTCCTTGAAAGATCTCGTGTTTGCCAAGTTTCAGATCCAGAGCGCAACTATCACTGTTTTTATCTTCTCTGTGCAGCACCAAAAGAGGTATAATAGTTTTAATGTACCCGCAGCTTGAGCTGTATTTTCTTAATCCTGTGCACACTTTTATTCCTTTGAATGGTTTTTTTTTCTTTTTCAGGAGGTTGAGAAATACAAACTTGGAAATCCTAGATCGTTTCACTATCTTAATCAGTCAAATTGTTATGAGTTAGTCGGTATAAACGATGCAAAAGAGTATCTTGATACAAGGAGAGCTATGGACATAGTTGGAATAAGTCAACAAGAACAGGTATAGTTTATTTGGTGCCAGTAAAGCTTCACTGCATATATGTGAATAGCTGAATATAAACTCTCTGCCTTTTGGGTTGAATTCATTTGAAGGACGCTATTTTCCGCGTAGTTGCTTCTATTCTTCATCTGGGTAATGTAGTATTTACCAAGGGCCAAGAAGTCGATTCTTCTGTTCCCAAGGATGATCAATCCAAGTTTCATCTTCAGACAGCAGCAGACCTTCTCATGTATGTTTGTGACGTTTGGAAATTCATTGTGTATGTGATCGGTCACTTGGCTATTGGTTGCCATACTGTTTTGATTTTGAATTTTTGATCTTTAATTTAGGTGCGACATTGTTGGCTTGGAAGATGCTCTCTGCAAACGTGTAATGGTTACTCCAGAGGAAGTGATAAAGAGGAGTCTTGACCCAAGGGCTGCTACAACTTCTAGAGATGGTCTAGCAAAAACTTTATATTCCCGCCTTTTTGATTGGTATTTAACGTGTTTATGTCTCTTGTATTTTGTTATTGGTTATTTTTTTGTAGCTTATCTGCGATATTTTTTTATGCAAGTTTTTTTCAGAATTATTCTTCAATGTACAGGTTGGTGGATAAAATCAACAATTCCATTGGTCAAGATCCTACCTCAACATGTTTGATTGGGGTCCTTGACATATACGGTTTTGAAAGCTTCAAGACTAACAGGTAAAGAAGGTGAATGTTGCGGTTTTATACTTCTATAGTTCTTTAGCTAGTATGTTACTTAGTTCTTCAGTTGTGCAGTTTTGAGCAGTTCTGCATCAATTACACCAACGAAAAGCTGCAACAACATTTTAATCAGGTCAATACTTCGATATAAATGATGAAAGTTAGACTAGTCTCCTATGTGCTCCATGATCTATTTTGTATGACAAAGCTTTGTTTCATCGGAGCTGCAGCATGTATTCAAGATGGAGCAAGAGGAATACACTAAAGAGGAAATTGATTGGAGCTATATTGAATTTGTGGATAATCAAGATGTGTTGGACCTCCTTGAAAAGGTATACCTTGTCAATTTTATGTTTCAATATATATGTTATTTTAGCCAAATGTTAGTGAATCAAAATAAGAGACACGAGTTAGATATTGATGCACTAGCCTCTTTCAAAAAACAAAAGAGAGATTCTTGTAAGGAATGAATCATGATGCAATATCGGTAATATTACACAAAGATGTAAAATAAAAAATGTAAACAAATAGCAATATGAAACAGGACAATTTTTGTTCAAACAGTTAGAAATTGAGTACTGATGGATGTATTTTGTTGCAAGTTATGCGCTCGTAAACTGTAAAATAATTCTGAAATTGTCTTGCATTTTTTACCTAATTGGTTCCCCCTTACTCCCCGTTTTGATTGAAGCTTGGCTGTGCATTGGTTTAGATTAAAGCTCACAATATTCTTCTGCCAACTGGGCATAAATTGTTGCATATAGCAGGGTCCGCAGCATTCTCTAACGTTCTTTTTTATTTGCATGAGCTTATTTTGCTTCCAGGATCCTTCTAAAGGCCGTTCTCTTGGTAGCAAAGTTATTTAAGTGTGGTTTGATAAACATAAAAAGGATTCTGAATTATAAAAGTTTCTGTGTTTTTCTCATTTTTATCTATGCAGAAACCTGGAGGAATCATTGCACTGCTTGATGAAGCTTGGTAAGATATTTTGTGTACCTTCAGTTTCTGTGTTTTACTATTTTGTATTATGTTTCACTCCCCTTTTGTTTTTCACTTTTCCTTTTCAATATTTTCGCATTTTGAGGTGTGCGATCACCCATGGATGGTTCTAAAAGATGATTCATGTCAGCCGACCCCAAATCATTTTGGGATTAATAGCATAGGTTATTTGAATAAAACTAGACCCCACATGTAACTATGTAAGGTACAGTAATTATTATTACAAAATCAATGGTTCTGATTGTTATTTTCTCTTCTGGCACTTATTATTTCCAGTATGTTCCCAAAGTCGACTCATGAAACCTTCTCACAAAAGTTATATCAGACTTTCAAAACTCACAAGCGCTTCGTCAAGCCAAAGTTATCTCGTACTGATTTCACCATTGCGCATTATGCCGGAGAGGTAACTTGGATAGTTTTTCCCTATTCTCAGCTAATCATGGGCTCCATATAACTGCCTTTAGAATACTTATTCTTCATGTTTACCATGCTTTAGGTTCAATACCAATCTGATCAGTTTTTGGACAAAAACAAAGATTATGTTGTTCCTGAACATCAGGACCTGCTGGGTGCTTCCAAATGCTCTTTTGTAGCAGGCCTTTTCCCTCCTGTTCCTGACGCAACCAAGTCTGCTAAGTTCTCGTCCATTGGTTCTCGATTTAAGGTGCCTGATATTCATTCACTTTATCAGCCTTTATGTTTGCATATTTCACTACAATGAGTCTCCAACATAATCGTTATGCGATTTCTTATTTGATAGTATAAAAGTAGTGTTTGATCTCATATGTAAAATCTTCTCGTATAAGTATCTGTGATTATAATTTTATTACAGTTAAAGCTTAACTTCATAATCTTCTTGATCCAGCTGCAACTTCAACAACTGATGGAAACACTGAATTCTACAGAACCTCACTACATCAGATGTGTAAAACCGAATAATCAACTAAAACCTGCTATTTTTGAGAATGTGAACGTCATGCAGCAGCTGCGTTGTGGTGTGAGTAAAATATCAATGACCGGATTTATATTTTGCTTTTATTGATTTTGTTTGCCTTCTCTGTACTAACTCTTCTGTTTAGGGTGTTCTAGAAGCAATTAGGATCAGCTGTGCCGGATATCCCACACGCAGGACGTTCTTTGAATTCATCAGCCGTTTTAAAATTCTTGCTCCAGAGGCAGTGACAGGGAGGTAATTATTGATTCACATACATAATTTTAATGGTTAGCTGTGCTCCTGTTGAGATGGTGCAACCAATGAGCTCTGCTGAATTTTGCTGTATACAGAGATCCTGAAAAGGTCATGTGCGCAAAAATCTTGGAAAAGATGGGGCTAGTTGGATATCAGGTTAGAGAAGGACTGCTCTTTATCTACTTCTCACGACCTACTATGATTTTTAGGTTTTTATCTAAACTCTGCATAATTCTGAATTGGGTTCAATGTCTGCCTTAATACCATGACTTGTTTTTTTTTTCTTTTTCTTTTTTTCTACTTCCATGATGCTGTAGTAACTTTAATAACTTTGTTGTCGTTTACTACCCCATTGATTAGTATAGATGAAGGCTGTCCAATTTCGTGCCTTTCTAAGAGGTCATTTTCTGTTTCTATTTCAACGGTGAGACACTCTTATGGTTGTAAGTTGTAAGTAAGTTGTAACATTTGTAGACTATATATTCTGGAGTCCTCATGTCAATTTGCTTGCTTTTGTGCCATGTCTGCTTGTTTCTCTAGCGACGTGCATGGCTAGGTATTACTTAGATGGTTCCATTGATATTTTAATGTTTCTTTTTAATATTTCTGTACGCATGATGAAAGTTAGCTTGACAATTTCAGTCTCTCTTCTTACTGCTGACACTAATATATATCCTGGGATATGTTGATCGTTCCTTATCTACTTGTAGCTTGCTCGATTCAGTCTCTTAACTTCAATGCTTGCTCTTATTAAATAGATTGGGAAAACAAAAGTTTTTCTGAGGGCTGGTCAAATGGCTGAGTTAGATGGCCGCAGAGCTGAGAAACTAAACAATGCTGCCAAGGCTATCCAACGGAAAATTAGAACTCATATTGCACGTCAATATTTTCTAACTTTGCGCAACACTGCTACACTTATGCAAACATTATGCAGGGGTAAGCCTCCTTGGCATTTTGAAACATGATTTACTTTCCCGCGTTCACAATGTTCTTCCCATTTGACTTTTTGAGGTCAGAGTTCAATACTCTACTGTAAATGTATAAAAAAATATAAAAAAATCTCTCATAAAATTATATTCCAGTCAAAAATTTATTTAAATAGAAAACAAACATGGTCTAAGTGTAGCCTCAGAGACAGCGTAAAGTCAAATTGGATGATCATTGTGAAAACAATGTAGCTTTTTATTAGAGAATCTTCCGTTATCTCACATTATTCATACATTCAAAGAGTTATGAAATGTCTCTCTGACATTCCTTTTTTCTTCGCCTCCTCTTTCCTGCCTGGAAAACTGATAGGAAGGCTGGCTTTCAAGGTATTTGAGAATCTGAGACGAGAGGCATCTTCCATTAAAATTCAGAAGAACTTGCGCAGGCACTTGTCCAGAAAGTCTTACAGAGAAGCTCAGCTCTCAGCACTCACCTTGCAGACAGGTGCACGCGTCATGGCTGCTCGCAATGAATTCAGATTTAAAAAGCAAACAAAAGCAGCTATGGTTGTCCAGGTTAGAATTTAACATTATTCTGGATTTTTTTTTTTCATTATTGTTAGATGAATTTCATAATTTGGACTGCATTATCACAGACGCGTTGGCGATGCTATTTAGCATATACGTATTATAAGAAGCTCAAATGGGCAACAATTCATACACAATGCAGGTGGAGGGGACGACTAGGTCGAAAAGAACTACGGATGCTGAAGATGGTATGTACACTAAATGTCTACTGGTGTTCTCTTGAATTTATGTGTACATTTGTACTTTTTTTTTGTATACTGTCATTGCAAAGTAGTTCACCTTTCAAAATTTGAGTATGATACATAACATTACAAACACACTCATTATAAACTCCATTGAAGAGACACCAACAAGCATGGAATTAGATCTCAGTATGAGACTTAATCTCGGAATCACTAGTTACAAACTGATCTCGGTCAATGTGCTGTAAATATGGACGATAATGCTCGAATATGCCGCGGAAACCTTCAGACACGTGATAACTTGGCTGCAATTTGGTGTCAAAGTCAATATTTGATTTCATGCGAACAAGTGAAGTTGAAGTATTTTTATTCTGTTCTGGATTGGTAGCTCTTTATTTTATTGTGTTGCCTGAAAGTTTAAGCAACCAATAGAGACTTATTTAACCTGCTGTAATTAACGTGACAAGCTAGAGGCAGAGAATTTATTTTCTATTTACTGTTTAACATTGTCTGTCATGACCTTTTAACTAGCTTTTAATAAACCACTTATGTGCACATGTGAACTTTGTATTAGGCTGCCAGAGAAACTGGTGCACTCAAAGAAGCAAAAGATAAACTCGAGAAAACAGTTGAAGACCTCACATGGCGCCTGCAGTTGGAAAAACGTCTAAGGGTAACACTCTTGTTACTATTGGGCACAAAAAAAAAAACATTGGATATCTGACTTGGCGTGTGCTTAAATCTGTAGTAATACATTTTGTGAATGTTGGCATGCCATTAATCAATATATATATTTGATTTGATTTTTTACAGACGGACTTAGAAGAGTCTAAGGAGCAGGAGATGGCAAAGTTGCAACAATCTTTGCAAGATATGCAAAAGAATATGCAGAAGAAAATTGATGAAAAAGACGAATTACTAGCCAAAGAGCGTGCAGCAGCTCAAAAGGCGATCGAAGAAGCATCGTCTTCTGTCGTAGAAACTCCAGTTACTGTAGTAGATACTGAAAAAATTGAGACTTTAACAGCAGAAGTAGACAGGCTAAAGGTAATTTTACTGTAAATTTGCATGCATATAGTCTGCAGTGAGATGATTTCATACTTATACAATGTGAGACGAGCCCTATTTAACTAAAATCCTCATGTATATACCTACGGAAAACATAAATCAATGAATAGCTACCCATGTTAGTTATCAAGATAATCTTATAATGACACAGTCTCATACTTCGTATGATGTTTCGTGTTTTGACCATATTTCCTATGCTTGCCTGTGTCTCAATGTTATTTAAAAAGTTCCACTCTACTTGCATATTTGGAAGATTTACCCTCACTTCCTTTTTACCTTGCTTGTCATAATATCCTCATATTTGCCGGTCTGATAGGAGGCTTTTGGAAGTCTCATCAAGTAAAAGACAATCGATTGTTTGTTCAAAATTTTTCTTTTGACCTTTTACTTTTCTTTTCCAAAGAATTAACTGTACATATTATGCAGGAATCATTAGGGTCAGAAAGAGAAAAAGCTGAGGAGTGGGAAAGAAAGTATGTGGAAGCTCATGAATCAAGTGAAGAAAATCGAAAGAAATTAGAAGAAACAGAGAGAAGAGTTCATCAACTGCAAGATTCTCTCAATAGGTAGTGTAAAATTACGTTTTATGCGTGTTTATGCATGTTCTTTTTCGTAACTTTTGACTTTTCTGAGGTAAGACCTGTGCTCTTTTCCCTTTTGACGAGTCTTATGGTGGTGTTGTTTCCCAAAAAAAAAAATCTCCAAGGGACTCCCAACCTATACAAGGTAATTCATACCCTCAAGACACTATTGCAAAAATATGGACTGTAACTACAAATTATGCAGTTACTGACAGGATAAGTGGGTAATTTATGGAAGTAATGATTATTGGTTTGATGAGCCTCAGAAGGATGTTAGATTAGGAATTTAAAATAGTCCTGCGAACCTTTAACACTACACATACTCACATAGTACACACGAGACAGAATGATTTTCTTTGGATTCTTTCTTTCATTTTCTTTGAAGAGCTTTAGCGGACAGTTTTGTGTGCTTATTAACAGAATGAGCTATATTGGCATTTTAGACTAATTAAATTTCACTTGCGAAGGACTGCTTGAATTCCTTAACTTTGATAGAGGTTTGTACATACCTAAGCCAAGAGATTAATATTCAGATTCTTGGGAGAATTTATTGTTGGATATTTTAGGTGTTTCGTCGTTATTTTTGAGGCCATAGTTCTAAACCATTCTATTCGACCAGAGTTGGGTGAAGGGAAAACCACGAGTTATTTTCTAGAAAGACGAATTTTGGCCAATTGCCATTGTCACTCTGGTCCTTTGTAGGAAATGAATTGTTCTTGTTCAACTTCATTGTTTGGTCCTTTAGGTTTAATATTTGCCACTAAGCTTCTACCATTGATGAAGGATTGATTATGGAAGTACCTTTGTTCTCTTTTTCCTTTAGTTTTATATTTTGCTATAAGTCTAAAAGGAGATAATGCTTCGTTTCTCTTGGATAGTGTTACGATAATAAACTAAAAAAAAGGACTCAATAATAGATAGCCGCTGTTCTTATATTTTGCCAAATCTCGTTTTCCAATAATCTTCAACTGATACATGTGTTATTTTCCATTTTTACTTGGTCTAAATTTTTATCTGAGAATGAGATTTTCGGAATACTATCTGACGAGAAACATCCCGTTTGGTGCTCTTTATTGGATTGGCTCTGAACGCTCAACAGAATATTGGCCTAGATTTGAGCTGGGCTCAATGGATACCTTCCTTAACGTTTGTAGGTGTGCAAGCCATGTAATACTACTGATCTTTGGAAGTCTCATCTGTTAGGCAAACCCCCATCTTGTAGGGAACTTTAACTGAAAAATAGCTAATTATAGAAGCTCATACTTCATTGACTAATGATAGATGTGATTAGTATGTCTCAGGATGATGTCCTGCATGTCAGACCAGTTCTCGGAGCTGAAAACGATTTTGCATGCCTCAAACTCAAGTTCTACTTCAGTGCATACAGTCAGAGATGCCCGCACTGATGTTTTCTCCTCTTCTTCTGATGACTCATCCTCTGCTTCTGAAATCACTTGTGCGGGTCCCTCTTCAACTCGAACAAACTTTTCCTTCTTAAATCCCGATGCTCTCCAGTTGATCATTCAGGATCTTACTCATCCTGACGTTACAGGTTAGCTCAGCCTTTATAGTGCCATGTCTACTCTACTCTCATAGTTCCTCACCGCTCGTTTCATAATTGGATCACTATTCCATATTCCAAAACAGCATTTGATACCTTGATAGTGCCTTTTCAAATTTGTTACATATAGGATATGCTGAGTAACGATATTGTCTTTCTCTCTCTTGGTGCTTGCATTGTGCAGGGTCTGACAACTGGGATAGTGGTCAGGAGGGGGCCTTTGATGACTTTTTCTGACGGAAGTTGCTCTTCCTACCTTTTTCAATTCCTTAGATTGAAGTTCTTGGTCTAAAATACACATCCACTCTTGGACGACCTAAGCAACTGTTCATAAGATAGGTTAGAGGCTAACCAGTCGTATAGTCCCCCTTTTGAATGACGTTAAATGGGAAACATTTATATATGTCTTGAGCACTCTCACTCTACTTATTGTAGAAAATCATCTTCAGTAATTGAAAATGTTGGACACAACCAATTCTCCTTGCTTCTGATCCGTCCCTGACCTCCTGTCACATAGCAAAGGATTCAAACATGTTAGCCTTGTTTGATATAGTTCCCTTCAAATTTATATGGTCGTTTTCTAGTCGGAATTTGGTTTCTGAAAATTATTCTCTTGAGTTGATAAGATTTATTTGGAACATATTTACCTTAGCATTCCTCCTAAAAATATTTCTCTCAACACATGAATGCTTTGTGTACCCAATATGGTTCAGCTGTTAGAAATATGCCAATGCTCTTAAGCCTTTCTCCTTTCTCTACTGTCCATGGCCCATCTTTTCTTTTTCTTTTTTGGGTGATAGATACATACCAGATTACAAGTAATGTCCAAATGTTATGTCAGCCATTTATTATCATGAAGAATTTGTCAAACCAAGTGGAATTTATTTTTGTTAGTTTGTCCAGATAGCTTTTCAATCCTATCTTTAGATTTCCTTGAAAGTCTCCTCTATATTGCTCATGCTCATAAATTATGTTAAGGCTTGAGCGTTCCATATGCTTTTGCTTGAGCCTGTTGCATTGCCCAGAAAGACGACATTCCCCCCTCCTACACCAGTACCAGTTGAAGACCCCACAAAGCTGCATTGTTTGATCCAACCTCTTCAGACTTCCATTTTGTTCTTGTCTAACATCTTTGGTAAGTCTCGTTATTCTGCCTACATCTTGCTAACAGCCTTAATAATTTCTCTTAGATCTAATTTGCTGTCCCTACTGTTCCGGAAAGATATCTTATGCGAAAAGATCTGGTTTTGTAAAGTTTAAACATAGCCAGTCTCCTAATTTCTGAAACCAATTGATGAAGTTCTTTTCGAATTGATGTAAATGATATGGGTTGTAGTAATGACCTCTGGGATTGGTCTTCTACTGATTGAGGGGAGAAGAGTCTTAATCTAGAGATCTGAAACTTATGCCTATGGCGCTAGAAATCAGTCTGTTTGGCGTAGCCGTATATGCTTTAATGATCTGAGAGAGCTTTCTGTTAATCCAAGCAGTCACATGTTCCTCAGAGTCCTAAACTCTTCCTTTATAAGTTCAAATAGGGATTTTTGATCGGAACGCCTGGTCCCTGTTTGAAGTTATGAGTCTATTACCGTCTTACCGCGTAAAGGATGCATGTGATTATGTGATCACCATGTGGAGAATATCCTGAAGTTGTGAGACACATGGCTTGTCAGAATTCACAGAGACCCACCTAACTTATGGACAACCTTGTTACTGCATTTGGTGTGGATTGATAATGCATGTCTTGCATGGAGGTGGCTCTATGCTCTTAGCCAATGTGATTCATTAAGGAATAGACAATACTGTAAGTGGTGGTTCTTATCAAAGTTCTTTTGAACTTGACTGTTTTTCCTCACATGGGGCAAGTGTCGGATTTCTGATCCTTGAGACTTTAGGTTGATTACGATGCATATGTACTTCATATTCTGTCCTATCATGCATTTAAGAGAAAACATGGGGCTTTCTTTCTGGATGTGGGACTTGCTCTAGATGAATTTTGAGACGGACTCGCGCGAGCCTCAGTATAGATCATTTGACTGTAGCACAGAGGTGCAGGAACTAATTCACTGTCTTGATTTTGATCTTTTTGTGGAATTTACTATATTTGGGAAGATTGAGATTTGGGAGTTCTTGTTTGAATTGTTTGGGTTTATTTATTGATTGAGATAAAATGTGAGCTGTGTCACCTGGTGTTTTCTAGAATAAAAGCAATGTTCACGGTGTACTCTAACTTTACAGCCATCCTATGATCCAAGTCCCACATGGCACTTGTCTTGGTACCGTATATAAGGGAAGCCTTACCGCTAGTGCCATATCGCTAATATGTGGTGAACTTCGTATCTATCTGACTATTCTTATCTAACCTCCAAACTTGATAGAAGCTTTCATTGTGCACTCCTTAATTGGAGGACTGATAAAGCAGTATCATTGTTTTCAAAGCCTTAGGTAGCCCTTCGATAATGCACGAGCTCAAACTTTCTTATGATCAGGGTTAACTTGAGCTTTAGCTTTACATGCTTTTAGAAGAAAAAGTTTCAGAATCTAGATGATGATTTATCAGCTTTGTGAACTATTAGTGTTTGTTCTATTACACAAAAAGGATCGTAGTATTTTCACTTCGTTCTCAATGTGTAATGTGTCTAAGAACTAGTTACTTTGAGGGGCCTTAGTTTGAATTCTTACCTAGTGGACTTAGGATTAAGTGAAGAGCAACTTCCAGCAATACTTAGCAAGATCACGCAGCATTGTGTTGGCTGAGGTTCCCTGGAGTACTGAATGTGCAAGGTTTGTGCCGCATATACTCAAATAATTACTCCATTCACGCTCTTGTATTCTGTACTAGTCTACTGTTTTCAATAATTCCTTCAGATCTTCAGTTTTTCAACCTAATGGGAAGGAAGACTTTTAGTTATCAGTTACCACCACCATTTTTTCGGCGGTGAAATAATAATTTCACAATGCCTACATAGAAGAAATATCGACTCAAATATTCATTGGTTGATAATTCTCCACTTAAGGTTCTTTGGTGACCCCTGCAGAAAAAAGAAAAAAATTTGTTATAGGGTTCTTGTGGGGATTAATATTGCCTATTCACTTTGATGATGGTGACTGACTGATCTGTCTTCCGCAAATCGGGTATGACACTGGAATTTGTTTAACTGTGTTTCAGTGTAATATATTTTCTTTATGTTGAGCAATTTTTTGTAAAAGTGAACTTTATGGATAAATGTATTGCCCGTCGGCTTAGTGTGTTTGATAGTTCATATTGTTTTGAAAGACAGAATGAGTACAGAGTCCTTACGGTTGGTGATGATGGTTGTGCATTTTACTTTTTGGCTTCTTATAATGTTCCTTTTACGCTGTTAGGCTTGAGGATAGGCTTACCAACCTAGAATCAGAGAATAAAGTCCTTCGTCAACAAGCTATAACGATGGCTCAGAATAATAAACTGCTAGCAGCGCGCTCGAGATCATTAATGCAGGTAGTTTAACTTACTTTCCATCTTCAATTGTTTCTTTAATCATATTCTTTCCGTAAAATCTTATTCAATGGTACTATTCTTTTGACTCCTTGCAGAGGACAGAAAGTAGTTCAAGACATATGGTACTGAGCTCAATCCTTGTTGAGTTTCTATATGAAACAATACTGGTTTTCTACCTTCTACTTATTATTATGTTGCAATGATTAGGATCTACGAAGTGCATCCTTAAACCCAAGGGATCACTCTGAAGTAGAGGGGAGAGCTCAGAAAGCCCTCAATGATAAACAGCAAGAAAATCAGGACTTGCTAATTCGATGTATAGCACAGCAGCTTGGTTTTACAAAAGAACGACCTCTTGCAGCATGTATCATATACAAATGCCTGCGGCACTGGAGATCATTTGAAGTCGAGAGGACGAGCATCTTTGACCGTATCATTCAAACAATAGGGCAGGCAATTGAGGTCACTTCTTTTAGATCAGAGAAAGCATCATAACATTCTAAATACATTTACTCTCTCCCGTTCACAATGATTTTTCACTGTGATTTTGTACAGGTTTTAAGAATTTTAATCTAAAACGTTGTAAGATGGGTAAGTGGGGTTATTACAACAACAAAAATGGTGCAATTGAGGTTCAAGGGGTTTTTTAATGACATGTCTTGTAATACTAAGAATTGTCATTAGTACAATAAGTTCATTTTTTTATACCAGAAAAGTAAAAAACTGATAGGGGAAAATCATTGTGAATAGCGAGTATTTCTTAGTAAGAAGGCATTTCTAAAATTTCACGTATCTATGCAGAAGGCTCAAGATAACAATGATACTCTAGCGTATTGGCTATCAAATACATCATTCCTGTTGTTGCTGCTACAACGCACACTTAAAGTTAGTGGTGCTGCTGGAATGGCCCCACAGCGTAGGCGCTCTTCAGCTGGTCTCTTACGAAGGATGACCCAGGTATGGTTGCTTTTGTCTTGATTTCGGTCTTCAATTTTTTGTTAGATGTGGTAAATCTAATTCATCAGAGCACTTTGTTATTAGAGTTTCCGTGGGATTCCTCGGAACGTCGATCTTTCTTCGATTGACGGGGAAACGAATGGTAGTGTTGATGGCCTCTTGAGCCAGATTGAAGCCAAATATCCAGCGTTGCTTTTTAAACAGCAATTAACAGCATATGTGGAGAAGATATATGGAATGATCCGTGACAACCTCAAAAAGGAGATATCTCCTCAGTTAGGCTTATGTATTCAGGTAATATCTTATGCAGTATGACATCATCAGCTATGACATCATCAGCTAATACATATATATTTACATCTGAAATGGCTTATGCAGGCTCCTAGGAAAGTTAGCTCAATAACTCTTGGTAGCTCAGCAGGTCAAGAGACTTTGTTTGTTCACTGGAAAGAGATTGTGCAGAGCTTAATCAATTACCTGAAAGCGATGAAAGCTAATCATGTAAGTTCATCTTTTTATTCTCTTAGTATTAGGTCCTGATACATTCTGTGTCCAACAGAGAACTGCTGTCAACTTCTTTGCCTGTGATCCATCACGCTTCATGATAATCTTGTGTCTAGTACTCTAACTCTTGATAAATGTTGCTTATCTTCTGTGGTGTCCACTTAATTAGTTGATCTGTCAATGCAAGATCCTGTCTTATCTTCCATATCCAATTGTCATTTGATTTACTATAATTTAGCTAGAGGGTGATAGATTGATGCAGAATGGCTCGTCAAGCTCTGTGCATTTCTTGACGCTACTTTTACAATGGGCCATCTGCAAACATTCGCTGTGTTTTAAACGGTGGGGGAAAGATTCTGTGCATTTCTTGACACTACTTTTACCCTTTTCTCTGATAGAAGGGAGCCTTAGAGGCATTAGGGTAATGTTGTTGATGTTCGAGCTACACTATTCATTTGCTCTCCAGTTTAAGAGTCTAATTCTTGGTTGAGGACCATAATATTTTGAGTTCCTTGTAACATCTAAAATGGAGGTTGCTTTTTCAAGTTGGAGAGTGGTATTTTGTCAATTCGTCGGTATAGATTTTTGAATTTATATTTTCTGTATTTATGACTGGGACGCGCTCCATAAAATGTGTCGTGTGTTGACTGATTACGAAAAACCAATTTCAGGTCCCTTCATTTCTCATCCGGAAAGTGTACACCCAAGTATTCTCATTTATCAATGTACAGTTGTTTAACAGGTCTGAATTATTCAGAATCTTGCTCTTTTTTTTTTTACATTCTACTCGTATTTTATCGTGATTTTCTGATAAGCCTCTGCTTGTCGACCAGTCTTTTGTTGAGACGGGAGTGTTGTTCATTCAGTAATGCTGAATATGTTAAGGCAGGATTAGCTGAACTCGAAAATTGGTGTTATGATGCTAATGAAGAGGTAATTTTTTTTGTCCAGTCGTCGTTCTCTACTATGATTGGTTGTTTATAAATTCTGCATCTGACTAAAGCCATGGTCTAAATGGCAGTTTGCTGGCTCGGCATGGGATGAGCTGAAGCATATCCGGCAAGCTATTGGTTTTTTGGTAATTTCTTTCTCTCTGCTGTTTAAAATGTTGCGTGTTATATATATCTAAATCAAGTAAAATGACGCACTAAACTGGTTACATTTGGTTGTACTTTAGTATATGGGTGCCATATTTGTGCATATATGACTGACATTCCGTCTTTTTTCAGGTCATTCATCAAAAACCGCAGAAAACCTTGGATGAAGTTAGCCACGACCTTTGCCCGGTAAATAATTTACTTTCAAGCTTCGGTCAGAAGCCTGTTGCGTCGATTTTACTCATTATTCTTACTATGGACCAGTTCCATTTTTCTGCCTGCAGGTCCTTAGCATTCAGCAACTTTACAGAATTAGTACAATGTATTGGGATGACAAATATGGCACCCATAGCTTGTCTCCTGAAGTAAGTTCCATGTGATCAACCATTCACAGTTGCAATATTTTCATTTTTTCGGTAGTTATATATTGGTACTCAGGATATTTTACCCTTTGATGTGTAGCAACTTACTACACTATCTGCAAAACGCTTGGAGGAAGAGAGGAGTTTTTTATGAGTGAAATTTTCAGATAAACTAAAAACACTGAAGAACTGAGTATAAAACCAAGATACTTGTGCAATCAACAGTTCAGCGCAAAGTAGAATAGGAACAGTTTGTAGCAAATGAACTATGTTGGCGGTAATTTGAAGTCTTCAGATCGGCTTCTGCAGTTCTCATTCTTCTTTTTTTGGGTCTGTAGGTAATATCAAATATGAGAGTTCTGATGACTGAGGATTCCAATAATGCAGTGAGTAGCTCTTTCCTACTGGATGACGATTCGAGGTAACATATGGTTTTCTACATTTTAAGGACTTTCTTATATTTATTTGCATATCGACTTGTTTATCGTGCATTCCTTCTTGCTGTTTTTCAATTCTATTTACTTAACATCGACGGTTTCAAATGATGATCACTTTTTTGGGTATTGGTTGCTGAAATCTTATTATCCTGCAGTATACCATTTTCAGTGGATGACTTGGCAAAATCGACAGAGCAAATAAGTATCTCGGAAATTGATCCGCCTCCACTTATCCGAGAAAACACTGGTTTCAGCTTCTTGTTGGAGGGATAGATTTAGTCTGTTTAGGACCTCTCTTGTATCTTCCATACACTGAAGCTCTAACTCGGCCCATGAAGTCGTGTTACGTTTTTACTCAGGAATGTACAGTACAGTATAGTCTAGCCTCCGCAAGTAAACCAGCCTTCGCTTCCTTCCTTACTTGGCATATTGGCCCGTCTGCTCGCATACTGGGGCCTTTGAAAAAATGCGCCAAAGGTACATCATAGGTTTTGAAACGCGCCCGTGTTTTTTTTTTTGTCTTGTGAAGTGTAGTCTAATATATCAATTTTGTACCCAAATAGGATCATGTGCTATTGTAGCTTTTCTTTCAAGAAAGAAACTATATTGGGAACTAGTTTTTCTCTTTATATATACAATAACGAGGTTGTGCTTCTCTTTTTGGTGGAAATCGGAGCTATGGAACTCTCTCTTTTTCGTCGAAATCGGAGCTATTGATCATTCTTAATTCTTGTTTTTTTTACCCGAAACTATGGAACTAAATGAGGGAGCGGCAGGGCGGCTGCTCCTGCCGCTCCCAGAATATCTTCATGAAGAATAGCCCGAAGAGAACCCGGTGGTGCGTCGATATGGGTGACAGAAATATAAGTGTCTAATCTTTAACCTACAAATGAATAAATGATACATCACCAATTTGTGTGTAATATTTCGTATTAATTTAAGACGTCTCTTACACCCGATTAATATTAAGGTGGAAATAAAACGAGGTTGCGACTCGTGAGAGGTCTTAAGTCCCAGACGGACTTATGCAAAAGGCCAACTATACCTATGAGGCCGCTTTATCTTACCCGAGAAACCTTCTGTGTAATTTTCGAAGATTTCTATTCCGGGACCCTCAAATCCCAAAACACTAAAACTGTGTATTATACACTTTAATTTGAGCCGGTCTGGAAGTCTTATCATGTTTATTTTTCTCCCGGTTTTTCTACCACATGTTTGGGATCGCTTTAGGAGTTACCCTATTTGATTTCACCCCAAATAATAAATACTAATCCATTTATCACGATTATCTGTTTTTCGCCCAAGGCTAGTGTATCGCATACCAGTACCCTCAAATGTCTGTTGTTGCTCCTCAAATTTTGTGTGGCCTCTTTACTTAACCCGAGGAACCGCCCCGTGTGATTTGCGGACATTTTATTTTTGGGACTCTACAATCCCGTGTATTATACACATCAATTTGAGTCATTAGGGAACTCATGTCGGGTCAAATTTTTTTTTCTTCCGGTCTTTCTACCACGTGCCTGGGGTCGTTCAAGAGTAATCATATTCGATTTAAACCCCAAATAATAAATATCAATTCATCTATCACGATTATTCGATTTTCGCCCGAGTCTTATTTATCGCATTCCGGCACTCTTAAATGTTCGCGGTTACTCCTCAAAAATTGTGTGACCTCTTATCTTATCCGAGGATCTGTCCTTATGATTTATGGACATTTTTGTTCCGGAACCGTGGAATCCCAAAATTCGTGTATATGTTCTATTTGAGCCGTTCAGGAGGTTGTACAAGGTCATGTTTCTTTTTCTTCTGATTTCTTGCCACGTGTTCGGGGTCGCCTCATGAGTTACCTTATTCGATGCAGCCCCAAATAACAAGGATTAATCCATTTTTAACGATTATCCGATTTGCACCCAAATCGGGTTTATCGCATACCCATACCCTCAAGTGTCAGATGTTGCTTGTCAAAATTTGTGTGGGCTCTTTATCTTACTTGAGGACATGTCCGTGTAATTTACAGACATTTTTGTTTTGGGACCTTAAAATCCCGAAAATCGTGTACATAACACTTCAATGTAGGCCATTCGGAAGCTCCTACCAAGTTACGTTTCTTTTCTCCCGTTTTTCTACCACGTGGTCGGGGTCGTCACTTCAAGAATTATCCTATTCGATTTCAGCTTTGAATAACAAATATTAATCCATTTTTCACGATTATATGATTCTCGCTCGATACAGGATTATTGCATAACGGTACCAAACGTCCTTTGTTACTCCTTTAAATTTATGTGGTCGTTTTATCTGACCCAATGAACCTTGCGTGTGATTTACGGCCATTTTTGTTCCGGAACTCTGAAATCCTAAAAACCGTGTATTATACACTTCAATATGAGCCGTTTGGGAGGTCGTATCGGACCATGCTTCTTTTTCTCCCGATTTTTCCGCCACGTGTCCGGAATTACTTCAGGAGTTACTCTATTCGATTTCACTCCAAATAATAAACATTAATTCATTTATCATGATTACCCGATTTTCGCCCGAGGCTAGTGTATCGCATAACGACACCTTTAAATGTCCGTTTTTGGTCCTCAAAATTAGTGCGGGATCTTTATCTGACCTGAGGAACCGTCCGTGTAATTTGCGGATATTTTTTTTCTGAGATCCTGGAAACCCGAAAACTGTGTACTATACACACTTGAATTTGAGTCATTCGGAAGCTCTTACCAAGTTAAGTTCCCTTTTCTCCCTTTTTTCTATTACATATACGGGGTCGCTTCGGGAGATACCTAATTCGATTTTAGTACCAAATAACAAGTATTAATAAATTTTACACCATTATCTGATTTTCGTCCGAAACTGGGTTATAGATAATAATGGCACCTCAAATATTCTCTGTTGCTCCTTAAAATTTGCGTGGCCGCTTTATCTAACCCGATGAACCATCTGTGTGATTTACGAACATTTTTGTTCCGGGACCTTTGAATCCAAAAAATCGTGTATTTATATACACTTCAATTTGAGCCGTTCAGAAAGTCGTACCAGATCACTTTTTTTTCTCTCGATTTCTCTACCACGTGTCCAGGATCGCTTCATAAATTAACCAGTTCGATTTCAGCTCTAAATACAAGGATTAATCCTTTTTTTACGAGTTTTGCATGAGGCTGAACTATCGCATACTGAAACCATGATTTACGGACATTTTTGTTCCAGGCCTTTGACTACGGAAAGCAGTGTATTAGACCCTACAATTTGAGCTATTCAGGAAGTCGTACTGCGTCCCGTTTTTTTTTCTATCGTTTTTCTAAAACATGTTCTGGGTGGTTTTAGGAGTTACTATATTCGATCTCAACCTCAAATAACAAGTATGTATCCATTTTTGACGATTAATTATCTTATTCTCGCCTGAGATAGGATTATTGCATAACGGGTCACGTTTCTTTTTCTTTTGTTTTTTTACCACGATTTCGAGGTTGCTTTGGGAGTTAACCGATTTCAACCCAAAATAAAATGTGTTAATCCATTTTTTACAATTTTCGTCCGAGTTTAATTTATTGCATATCGACACTCTCAAACGTTTGTTGTTGCTCCTCAAAATTTCAGTAATCACTATATCTGACCCGAGAAACCGTTCGTGTTATTTATAGACATTTTTGTTATGGCACCCTAAAATCCCGGAAACCGTGTATAATACTTCAATTTGAGCTGTTAGGGAGCTCGTACCGGTTACGTCGCCTCTTTTTCTCCTGATTTTTTCTACCAGGTGTCCGGGGGTTGGTTTAGGATTTATCCTATTCGATTTAATCCCCAAGTAATAGGGTTTAATCAATTTTTCACAGTTATTTGATTTTCTCCCCAAATTTGGGTTATCGCATACCGGAACTCTTAAATGTTCGTTGTTGCTTCTCAAGTTTTGTATGGCCGTCTTATTTGACCCAAGGAATAGTCCGTATGATTTATGAAGATTTTTGTTATGAACCCTACATTTCCGAAAATAGTGTATAATACGCACTTCAATTTGAGTTGTTCAAGAGATCGTGCAGGGTTGCGTTTCTCTTTCTACCAGGTTTTCTACAATATGTCTGGGGTCGTTCAGGAGTTAACCTATTCGGTTTCACCCCCCAAATTACAAATATTAATGCATTTTCATGATTATACGATTTTCGCGGAAGGCTGGTTTATCTCATACCAGTACCTTCAAATATCTTCTAGTTCTTTTCAAAATTTATGTGGTGACTTTATCTAACTCAAGGATTCTGCCATGTAATTTACAGTGATTTTTATTCCGGGATCCTGATATCTCGAAAAACGTGTATTATACACTTCAATTTGAGTCGTTCGGGAGGTCGTATCGGAGTACGTTTCTTTTTCTCCCAGTTTTCTACAACGTGTCCGAGGTTGTTTAACGAGCTACTGTATTCGATTTTACCCCCAAATAAAACGTATTAACCCATTTATCACGAATATCCGATTTTCAACCAAAGCTAAGTGTATCGCATACTGACACCCTCAAATGTCCATTGTTTTCCTCAACAATTGTGTGGCCGCTTTATCCGACCCGAGGAACTGTCCGTCTGATTTACGAACATTTTTGTTCTGGGACCGTGGAATCCCGAAATCTGTGTATTATCATATACCGTTCTATTTAAGCCGTTCGGGAGGTCATACAGAATCACGTTTCTTTTTTTCCCGATTTTCTACCACGTGTTTGGGGTCGGCATGACAATGGATAAGATCTGGATAGTGTCCTATTACTCCTATAAGATTCAGATCAAGATCTTTATGTCTAGTAGTGGATCCAAATCCGGTCCAGATCCACACAGTTTGAAATTTTTTGATTTATATCCCGATCCTCAAAATCTGGACTGGATACGGATCTATTCCGTATCCTTTTGATAATAAAAAAAATTAACCTACGACAACTTATGAAAATATTAAAATATTAGTTTTTGGTTTATATGATAACTTAACGTACTGCATTTTTCTATATTAAAATACAAATGTTAAAAAATAAAATTGTAAAGATATTGAAATAATTTTGTAAAATACAATAGTGGTAATAACAATTTTTTTTTGCAATCTAAAAATGTTAATAAAATGAAATCATAACTTAGTTTATGAAAAATTTTAAGAAACGGATATATTTTTACTATTCTTTAACTTATCCTTTAATTTTTATTTTAAAATAAAATATAAATATAAATAGATCTAAGGGTAGGATCTGGATCTTGACCATACGTTCCATATCCAAAGCCATTTCCACACTTAGATCCGATTCATAGCCATATCCATTAAATTCAAAATATTGCGATCCAGATCCGGTCTGTCGAATCTAATCGCAGGATCTAGATAGGATCCGAGATCTATTGCACCCAAGTTTCTCCTAAGGTAAAAGAGGCTTGATCCTGAACATGATCTGAGCTGGGCTGTGCTGGCCTTTATTCATCTCTAGGCCCATCAAATGTCTTTCTACTTGGTCATTTTAGGTTTTTTTTGGGTTTCTTTGAGATTTGAATAATTCTAAGGTCCGCTCGATGTACCGTATTATTACAGATCCTATTCGATGAAAATAAATACTCTGTATATATTATTTAACTGGTATATTGCCTTGTTAATTGTTATTAATGAGACGTACGGTTAATTCTAATTTTCTCATTAATTATAGTATGGTACATAAGATGAATGAGTCTAGACCTTCAAACGGGTCGGGCGGGTCGGGTCTCGGGTCGGGTCGGAATACGAGTTGGGTCGAATATGGGTCGGGTTATACGGGTCACAAGTCGGGTTAGGGTCAGAATACGGGTCAAGAAATAATTTCTAACGTCTTTTTTAATCTATTTTTTTAATTAAAAAAATAATTTTTAAAAACGTAAAACATATTTAAAATTGATATTTTAATCATATTCAACATTTACATTAGTTATTTCAACGTTTACATTAATTATATTGACATAATTATTAAATTAAAGTTTTTTTAATAATTATTTTAKTATCAAGTATTGTAAAAGTGATATAAAATTGACTTTTTAGTTATGTTTGTAATTTTTATTAATAAAAAAACAATTTTTTTCAAATATAATATAAAAATATTAATATTTTAATAAAAATCTTGATTTATCTTTGACCCAACGGGTCGGGTCTTGACCCTAAAATAACGGGTCATTTCGGGTTCGGGTCAAACAGGTCACGGGTTGAAAAAACCGGGTTTGTAACACTAAAAAAACGGGTCAAGCGGGTCGGGTCGAGTTTTAACAGGTCTAGATGAATCTAAGAATATCATGTAAGATAGGGCAATTAAATGTCTTGAAATAATGCATGCCATAAGTAAACCCACATGATAATCACATTAATAGTATAATTATGCTTATTTTTAGTAAGCATGTACTTTAGTTACATCCCCTAGAGTAATAATGGAGTAGTTATCCTTTTATGATAGTTGAGATCCCCGTCTTATTTTTGTATTTCATCTTCTGTCCCATTATTTTATCTTATGACACATCGTCGTTCACATAATAAAATTGATTATCATGTGGGAGTTGGGACCATAAATGTGACCTGAACTTGACCCGACCCGGAAATAACCAAGCCCGAAAATACCCGTCTTCAAGTGAGTAGTGACCCAAAATAACTCGATAGACCCAAAATGACCCGACATGATTTAGTTAAGGCAAAATCCTGACTTGATATAACCCCAAAGCGATCTAGAACAACCCAACCCTAAAGGACCTGATCCAGAGTGACCCCAACCTGTAAATGAGCCGGACCGAAATAACCAGGTTCGAACAATCAAATAACCCATTTATCAGGTCTACTAATACCCAATCCAAGTAACCACATACAACACAATAATAGATACTCCATAACCTACCCTCTCTCCCTCTCTTCACCTCTCCATTACTTGTGCAAAAAAGTATAAGGTGGTGACTTAAGTCCCCCACTTACATTAACCAAGGGCAATGTCCTTAATATAGTAGTAGACATACCCAAGTTAGTACACATTTGAAGGTTAAATGTCTTATATAATAATACCTTAGCTACCTAGCTTTCTAAATTTCAACTTTTTCTACCAAACTAAAACACATAACATCCTCTTCTTTTTCCCATATAACTCCCATCATCAAATTCATACTCCAATCCCACTTCAAGCATTCTTACTTTTCTTCTTGGTAGCTTGTGAGGGTATTTAGGTCATTTGATCTCGACCGAGGTTGTTATCACCATGGAAAGGATAGCTTTGAGTAGTGGAGGAAGCAAATTGAAAGATGTTTGGGATGTTGAGAATAATAATTTAAAGTATGACAAAGATTACCCTTATGGATATCCATGGCCTCCAAGATATTATACATGTAGTTTTTGTCAAAGAGAGTTTAAGTCAGCTCAAGCTCTTGGAGGTCACATGAACATTCATAGAAGAGATAGAGCTAGACTTAGAGATCAATCTCCTCCTTCTAATAATGATAATAATAATGATCCACTTTGCCCTAATGATTTTGATCAAAACCCTAACCCTAACCCTAACCCTAACCCTAACCCTAACCCTAATCCGAACCCTAACCCTAATCAAAACCCTAGTAATAATAATAGTAATATATATGCTCATCAATACTCCTTGGTTTCACTCTCACTTTCCTCTCTTCCACCTTCTCTACAGAAGAATAATGGTGAAAAAGTCGGTCCGACGATCGTGGAATCATCAAGAGATGGGCTAGGGAAATGGAAATATATGTCTTCACCATTTAATCATCATGATCATGATCATCATCATCATCATGATGGACATGAGGTTAGAGTTTTAAACAATGAAAGTTCTACTAAGGAATTTGTGAGGTTAGATTTGGAATTATGTCTTGGAGAATCAAAGCAAGATTTGGATTTGGAGCTTCGTCTTGGAATTTAATTTAACAATTATTAAATTAATTATCAAGCTCATTAATTATTATTATTATTATTATTATTATTATTATTATTAAGATGTTTAATTTCTTGCATCTTTTATTATTATATATGTTATTTAATTAGTTAGTTTTCATGTATTTTGTTTCATAAAGCTATTATTATTAGCTTTATTTTAAATTAATATATGATCTATTTATTTCGAAGAAAGTGGAAGAAAAAACTTGAAGAATCAAGAATTAATGAAATTTGTAAAATTTGGAGGTAAGTGTTATATACTTGCATGTTCTCTTAATTTATAATCAAATGATTACTTTTATGTTTTTTAATTTTGATTTATCATGTTTTTCATGTATGTGATGCTTGTTATTATTAATTGATTTTTCTTATATTTAGAATAAACTTTTGAAGAATTTTCCAATCTTTTCCAATTTCCGAGCTAAATTAAACGGTTGGTCTTCTTTGTGACGGGTCACAGAGAAAGTATGACTATTTTACACTTATCAGATAACGGTTACACTTAATCATAAAATGGTTATATTTCTTCGTCACAAATTAGAATTCTCATTTATTAAAACGGAAATAGTCATCAATTATAAGATTTAACGGGAGTTTATCATATAATTAATAACTAAGTAACTAATACAGATTAATATTATAATGTAAGCTGTAATTCGAACTATAAGTAATCGTGATATATAAATTAAAATTATACTTCTTCCGTTCCATTTAATCGGTATATCATTTCGATTTGACATTTTTGTTAGTTTTGGTGATGGTTGTTTTATTTTGGGTTGGATAGATGTTGTTATTAAGTTGTTCATGACTGCAAAATGTCATAATTGTTCTAAGACATGCACATGAGCATAAATTAAATGACTTATGAAACTATTCACTCGTTTCAGTATCAATATGACCTCATCACTTTTTTATTGGTACAAGAGTCCCAAGATTAAATTGTGAATATATAAACCGCGTCAACTTTGCCACTTTACACGTGATATCAAATATTTTAAGTTTATGTACTAGCAAGGGGTTGTTCTAACTTAACCAGAGGTCTCGTGTTCGAGCCCTGGGAACGCAGCAGTGTTGAAACTCATGAGGGAGAGCTTTACCGCCCTAG
>VHZZ01000002.1:461000-478432 GCA_009801015.1 Silene noctiflora
TTGCATAATCACCCAATCAACATACCAAATTCGTGACCGACTTAGATAGAATTCAATCCATGACAACTTTTTAGCAACTCCCGTCTCCTTGTGTTTGACCCCTATTACTACATTCATTTGTTATTAGGGTATTTATCTTTGATTAGGTGTGCGATAACCTGTATCACTAACATAGAACAACATAAGCCTAACTAGACTAAACTCAACCCAACTGCCTCAAACTCTATTCTTGGTTTGGGTTAGGTTCGGAACATGGTTCATTTGAATTTGAAATTGAGAAGGATTGAATTCAAAAAAAGCGTTTAAATGGGCAGCATGCCGAAAGGCTTATTTTGGTCAAAAATTTTAATCCTAATTCGGCAGTACTTCGACTTGGAAATGATTCTTTTTTCAAAAGAGGCAAATTATCTAATCCTAAATTGGCAGCATTTCAGCTTGAAGAAGTTCTTTTTTCAAAAGAGGTAAGTTCAAAAGTTCGGGATTGAAATATGGTTTGAAGGTTCGAAAATATTGGGCCTAAAAATTTCGAAAAAAAAAAAGAAAAGATGGACGATTATTTTCGAAAATGACGGATTTTGATAGGAAAAAGGCTCAATTTTGAAAACACGACTCAAATATCACATAGCATTTAGTCACTCGCATTTTAGGGATGCAATGCATGAACCTGGGTTGGGAGGTTGGATGGGTAGATGGGTTAGTCTACTCGAAATTCGTGCCAATTCTCAAAGAAAACGGGCTTAAAAATCGAGCTAGAAACGAGCCCCATATAATGACATGGTCAACTTGAATCATACATGATGTCCTATCATCATTGGGAGTTTGACGAGATTTCTATAAATGCTAGTATCGACAGATACGGGTATCTACAACATAGTTCATCGAGACCACCTTAATTTGAAACGAGGTTTCATAAGTCATGTGATTCTTAACCTTGTTGAGTGGGATATAAGGTAAAATTTGTTGTTACTCACATTTTTGATAAGTTTGGTTACACAATTTCATACCCCATTTTACATCTTAGTGGAATGGCGCGTTCACTTTTATAACAACTCGACCCACTACCGTCGTAACACAACCTCAATAAGATGAGATGTGTACTTTTGAGCCCATTATTTGTCATCACTTAAACCCAAAAGCATAAGATCTTGTCACTAAATGATGGGTGAAATCCCTTACAAATATATCATAAGTTTCTCAATTTCTTGATGTGGAAGAACTTTACTCTCAATATCTTAGGGTGTTACAACTTTGGTCCATTTTCCAAAACCTTCTATAACTTTACATTTCATACTCAATTGAGACACATCATTCTTAATGGCGTGTTTGTTCCGTGTTCCAAGTTTTAAAAACTCGAGCCTACATAGACACTATTTCGATAAATACTTTTAAAACCAACTCAAAACAAAAAATACTTTATTTTGAGCATTATTTTAAAAAAACCGTTCCAAAAAGTCCTAAAATATTTTCCTTACTTTTTGTTTTCGGATAATTCACGTGGTACCCCTGAACTTTTCCACTTTGCACATGGTATCCAATATTTTAAGTTTATATACATAATACCCTATAATACTCTTAATGTTTGATTTTCAAGCATAACATACCCTTTATGTCGCTATAACAAAATTTAGTTGAGCGTAGCACCTAGACCGAAATTCAGAATCGGACAAGTTTTGTTCTAAAATGATTATCTCGTCACACTCTATGATTTGAGAGGGGGATGCCGACTCATGTTTTGTCGGGTTATTTTGTACAAAAACCTCAAATTAACCATAATTTCAAGCTTAAATTTCCGAATAACCATTTTTCGTTTTGTCAAATTATAGATCTCGAAGAGTTAATCAATTTGAAAAAAATAATTGCTAAAATCCGATTTCTGGTCTATGATTTATGCTTAATTGCAAATTTTTAGAATTGTAAAAAGGCCACATCATGCTTGAAAATCAAAGCTCGAGAGTACTTTGTGCACAAACTTTAAAAGTTGGGTGTCACTTGTAAAATGACATAGTTCAGGGGTACCATTTGAATTTTCCGATATATAAATGTAAATTCTCATTTCAAACATAAAATCCGTTTGAAGTTTTCAGATAGGTTTGTCACCATTTTTATGGCAAATGTTATCATTTAAATAAGGTCACATTTGACTGTAAATAAGTTACATATGCCTGTTATATATGCTCATTTGAAGCCTTCAAACGGAAATAATCGTCTGTAGAAAACCTTCTCATATATAAAATAAGTTCTCCTAAACTTAACTTAAAGCTAAAGGATAGTTGCTTCCTACTAATAATTATTATTCCCTTTTCATTTAACTAATTATTTACGTTTCATTAATTACTCCTCACAAAATAATAAAAACGTAAATAATTAGTTGAATGAGAGGGTAAAGTTGTATAATCAAATTGATGCTAAGAGATGATGTTGATTTGATTGTATACTTTCATATTTTTAAAATCGGTTAAAAACATTTTACTTTTTCTTTTTATCAAAAATAGGTACAAATTAATAAATTTAAAAGATAAGAGTATAATGACAAATTGACCTGTATTAGCGTATAATATAATGTGTCGTATTTAAAAATATTTCAGGAATTTTCGTGTAAAGTTTAAACTTTTGATTAAAAATGTCACGAATTTTTGGTACTCAAAAACCGATAATAAATTCCGTGTAAACAATGTTAATCACAAAAGTAAAGATCAAACGTAATAATAATCCCATGTTGGCTTGTTGCATGCTTTTTAACTTTTTACCGTCATCTTTCACTTAGTTTGCAACCCAATTTTTTTACTTTTCACGGTATATTTTAAGTTCTTAAGTTTCTTACTTAGATAAATAATTATGGAAAGTAAGAAAGAAAGAAAGGCAACGAAAAACAAATAATGACACGACACGAACACGGCACAAAATTAACGAGCTTGTGAGGCATAATGACTCATTTATGTAAGTGGGTCAACACAAATACGATAAGAGATTTAATTGGGTCGGGTTTGAGTTGAACTTTTTAAATAAAAACCTGAGATGAACGGCTTGTTTACTAAATTAATCTTATTTGTCTTATCCTCTATCACGTAAATGTATTTAAACTTTCCAAATATTGACGTGACATGAAAACACGATACGAACCCGACACGAAATTAATAAGTTAGGGTTGAAACTTGATGTCCATTTATATAAGTGGGTTAATACGAACATAACACGAAATCAAGCCCATAATATCCCCTTTTCCCTAAAAATTAACAAATTTTCAATTTTTCCTGCTCAGTTTTCCCGCCTAAGTGACACTCGACTATAGAATATTCGGTTTCTAATTAATTGATCTCTTTATCTATATTTAGTCATGCAATATTTAACTCTTAATTAATTATATCCTATAAATATTAATGGTAATTATAATCACAATTTTTTCATAATTATTTTAGCTTTCATAAAGCAAATTCTCTAACCGTTTCAAAATGGAATAAATATAATTATTATCAAACTCAATAATATTATTATCTAAAATAAATGGATTTTTTTTTATAGAAAACATGGTAATCATTCAAGAGAAGAATGATAATAAATGGAACAGTCATTTCATTTCTTCGTACAAATAATATTTAATCTAGCTTTTGGTTAGGAATAAATGAGATAGTATTAAAGGTTGTTTAATTATTAATTCGCATATAATTAATATTTAATTACTTTTGTAATAGAATTTTAAATCATGTATAAAAATAATTATCCATAATTAACATGTAACGTAATATTTATCGTTTTAAGTTGATAATTTAAAAGTAATTTGATCCAGATAATAACTATATAAGTGTACAATAATTGATTTCAAAATCACTTTTCCAGCAGTTGTACGTCGTGTTTTTTGGATTTAATTTTAGTTAACTTCGATTATGTTCAGTTCGGTTCAGTTCATATTATACAAATTTACTTTAAACCAATTTAGGTCATATATACATTCAATTAAAATCCTATTTATTCATTTGTTTTCTTTTTTCTCTGATTCAATTCAGATCAGTTTATGTCCTATTTATAAATCGCGCTAAATAAATTCAATTCAATTAAAATCCTATTTATTCATTTGTTTTCTTTTTTCTTTGATTCAATTCAGATCAGTTTATGTCCTAGTTATAAATCGCTCTAAATAAATTCAATTCAGTTTAATCCTTATAAATACAATTGAATTTAATTTAAAACGTTTCAATTCAAAAGAATCGGATCTTAATATGGTGGTGTAGATAACCAAGTTACCAAGTCAATACATAAACACAAATTCTCATTGAAAATGGACACTATCCGTTACAAGCTGAACACGGATAGCGTCCCTAGCTACTTACCCTTCCACTTGCCTTATTGTGCCGTTACGAGCAAGACGCTTTGATACATAAAAGGCAACTGCAATAAGTTTGGAAGAACATTATTCGTACTCTGCATGCAAAGACGTACGTAATAGTTTAATTATATTTCTACGTACAACGTAAGAAAGAGAATTGTTTATTTATTTACATGAAACTAGTCAAATAAATATATGAACAAATTTAATGATTTCATGAGACAGAATTTTGAGTTTCCCAACATGTTGTTCTCAACACTCAATTAAAAAAAAAAAAACAATAAATTTATCATTTTATTAAACAACAAAAATAGACCAACACAAAGTTATACTTCAGAATAAAAGTCTGAAAATGAAATTATGAAAAAAATTCTCAATAGTAATAATTATACTCTGTAGTAGTTATTATGTGCGACTATTGTATAGGTACGAAAAAATAGATATGATTTGCGGATCAACCGGGTCGGAAAATTCGAGGTTACTGTTATCAAGTTATTCATGGATTATAATACATTTGGAACAATAAGCATTCGAGTAAGGTTATAGTGGTTCTGGTCAATTCGAATTTCGGTTCAAACTCGAGTCTTGAGTTCGGGTGTTAGGTCCGGTTAATTTTGTCATGTCTAGTAAAAAGTAATCATTTTTTTTTTAAAAAAAGCATTAATTTTATAATAATAAAACGTGGTCATTGTTTAATATAAATAGCGCGTTTTGCTCCAGACGGGCTGTTTTCCGTCTAAAATAAGACGGATAAAATATTGTCATTTTACAATAAAATATTGTCATTTTCTGATAACATGTTACCATTATTTTCACATCATTTTGAGGGTAAAAAGTGACAACTCTAGTTATAACATTTTATCATTAAATGGTTACATTTTATTAAAAAAATGACAATATTTTGGCCGTCTTATTTCAGACGGGAAACAACCCGTCTGAAATTAGAATTTGCGTAATATAAATAGTTCAGTTTTTATCATAAAATGATTATTTTTTTCCGTCTAAAATAAGACGGATAAAATATTGTCATTTTCTGATAACATGTTACCATTAATTTTTACATCATTTTCAGGGTAAAAAGTGACAACTCTAGTAAAAAGTGTCTGTCTTGTTTCAGACGGGAAACAACCCGTCTGAAATAAGAATTTGTTTAATATAAATAGTTCACATTTTATTATAAAACGGTCATTTTTGTAACTGGTTATACAATTGGACGGTCTTATCGTATAATTTGTGTAATAATTATGAGTGAGTAGTTTTTTTTCGCATGTTCCCAAGGATGTCTGGTTGTCAGTTGCATGATGAGCTTTCTATAATAAGCAACCATGTTATAAGGCTAAGTTTGTTACTATATATAGCAAGTTTCCTTCTACCCTCTTTAATTGGTTCAAAGTGCAGTTTAAAGCTAGCTAAGGCATAGTATGTGATGTTCAAAGCGTCTTGCGTGTGACGGACTTTATCTGTCATAAACTGAAGACGGATAATGCCTCTCTTACAATAAGACAAGTGAGAGGGCAAGTGGGGGAGAAATGGAACACCCCATGAATACTGCCACTTGCATATTGTGAGAGGGGCACTATCCGTCTTCAGTTTGTGACGGATAGTGTCCGTCTTCGATGAGAATTTGTGATGTTGTATAGCTCATCACTTTGACAAATTAAAGGATGTATGATTGTATCATGGATTTTCTCTTCATCAGGTGTGATGTAAAGATCCTTATTTTTAATGGGTGGGTCCAATTCATGTTCATGCATGATACATATGATTGTACTTTAACAAATTCGAAGACGGACACTATCCGTCATAAGCTGAAGACAGATAATGTCCCTATCACAATATGCAAGTGGTAGTATCCATGGTATGCTCTATTTCTCTCCCACTTGCCTGATTATGAGAGGGGCACGATCCATTTTCAGCTCATCACAAATTATGGATTAATCCCGCTTCTTATATTAAAAAAAAAATAATAATAATTTTTGTTTAAGATAGGTATATATATATATATATATCTGTCTCAGATTAATCCCGCTTCTTATATCAAAAAAAAAAAAAAAAAAAAAAAAAAAAAACAATTTTTGTTTAGGACAGGTATATATACCTGTTTCAAATATAAAACGAGACTTATAGATAGATAATAGATAAGATAAAAGTAAGGTGTACAGAAATGTTATTAAACTTGTGATATTTGTACGTCCCATCTATTTATATGGAATAATTTGATCTGTTTTAAATTTAAGATGGATATAACTGTTTTATGGGCCACTAATTGTGTTTGATATGATGTATGTATGTATGAGGATGGATGTATGCATGCATGAGGATGGATGTATGCATGCATGTATGATGTATCCATGACTTAGCTTCACATGCATATCTTAATTAATGATTTGGAGTGGATTTTGACGGAATAAAGTAACACACAAATTCTCATGGAAAACGGGCACTATCCGTCACAAGCTGAAGACGGATAATGTTTCTCTCACAATATGCAAGTGACATCAAACATGGATGCTCCATTTTCCATCCACTTGTCCTCCCACTTGCTTTATTGTGAGAGGGACACTATCCGTCTTCACCTTGTGACGGATAGTGCCCGTCACAAGCAAGACGCTTTGTAAAGTAAAATGTTTAAGGAATAACTATTTTAATTTAGGTGTTGTTTGACCTTACTTGTGTAAAATAGTTTTTGCTTTTTAAAATGAGTTTTTTCGTAAACTACTTTTTGGAAAAAATTTAGTTGTTTGACCATACTTTTATAAAAACTACTTCTTATAAAATTTATATGTTTGGCCTAACTACTCCCATCCAGATGTTTTTTTTTTTATTAATCATGGTATTTGTGAAATCATCATTTGAATACAAAGTAATATTTGGCTCTCGTATATCAAAATTATGCCGATAAATCAAAAATTTTGGCTCTTTTGTGAAAACTAGAATGAGAAGTAGAAAATATCTACTTCTACTTTTTGGGGTCAATAATGAATTTTTAACTTCTTAAAAGTACTTTTAGATATCCCTAATTTATAGTGTTTGACCTAACTTTAGCTTTTTAAATTAGAAAAACACTCTTAAAGCTTGACCAAACACCACCTTAATTGTAAAACATCTTCTCTGTATTATTAGACACAGGTAAAATAATGTACATGTATTCGATTATATTAGTTGTTCGCTCTAGTGACAAGGGGCCGGTTAATAAGAGGGGACGACTGTCCAACTGAACCATGAAACATTTGAAGTTTTCGTTTCTAGTTTACTCAAATAACATCAAATTCAGGCTCCGCCACTTGACTTATAATAAGAGGTTTGATGATGATAGCCTTTAGTAAGATGGATGGATGGATGCACTAGAGTTTATATATACATTTGATTATTCCCACCAAAAAGGGAAGAAGGAGGTGGATATGTTGTGATGTTAAAACTCTCAAGTGGAGAGAGTGAGTAGAAACCCCAAAAGGTAGAAAAGGAAGTTAGGGAATGAGTCCCAAGAGAAAGTTTGAAAAGAGCTTATTTTTGTGAAAGAAAAAAAAAGAGTATGGGCTTAATAGTAGCCACACTCATTCTACCTCTTAGCCGGCGCACCTCATTCTTTTCCATTCTTTCTTCCATTTTTTACATGCATATAATTAGACCTGGTAAATGGGTCGTTCACTAGTTCTGTTCGGGTTTATGTCGGATTGTCAGGTCACTTTGGCGTCAATATTTAGACCTGATAAATGGGTTGTTCGGTTCGAGTTTGGGTTCATGTCAGGTCACTTCGGAGTCAATAATTATCGGGTTAGATCATTTCGGGTCAGATCATTCTAGGTCATTTCGGGATAAGTATTTTGCTTAAAGTAGGTCATTTCAGGTGAATTCAAGTCGAGTTGAGTCATTTTTAGGTTAAGTCAAATTCAGGTCACACTTTTTGAGTCACTTTCGGATTTTAAGTCAGCCTTATTAGGTTGGGTCATTCTCGTAATTTTTTCCACCCTTTCTTTCAATTTGTACATGGCATATAAATTATATAATGTATTCATTCACCCTTTTGGTATAGATGAGGTGGTTATGTCACTTAGGTCGGTTTTTGATTTTCAGTCGATATTATTATTCAAGTCGAGTCAAGTTTGGTTTGGGTGATTGATTAAGGGTTCGATTTGGATCATTATTTAGATAAGAAGATTGAAGGACAATTAATTGTGTGTATTTAATTCAGAAACAATATCCTATATATAGTTAGGCTATTTAAGTCTCACTCGTTTTGTTTAAAATATCAAACTATATATTCTGATAATGATTTTTACATTGACTTGCTGTCAAAAAAAAAAAAAAAAATCTACCGAAAACACAAAAGGAAAAATTGCCATCGATAGTACAAGATGGTATAACCGAATCAAAAAAATTCCTCAGGAAGTCACAAGGGCAAGGGTAGAGGATTATTACACCAAGTTTCGATGCTGAATAACAAAATATCGAATGGAGAAGTAAAATACATATAAACCGGATCAATCTGCTCATTTGTAGGCTTTGGAGAACTCATCAACGATCCTATCCATAAACTGCCATTTTCGGTGGAATCCCCAGCCTGGGTTGCTCTGCATTATGAAACAGTTACATGTTAACTCGAACTTATTTAGAAGTACCCAATGCAGGTAGGTAATATCCAGGTCTATGTCGAGTGTTGGACAAACGTATTTGAGGTAGTATGAAGAATATTGATTTAGTCCAGTAACTGGTGTCGGTGCACAAGGTACTTAAATAGGTTACAAATGCCTGCGGAAAAAAAGCAAAGAACAAGGACGAATCTCTCATGTTTCACTGAAAACACAGTTCAGTGACTTCTACAAGGTTTGCTTACAGTTATAACTTCATGAACATTTCAACGGCAACAATGACATTAACCAATTGTCGACAGGGTAAGAGGTACGAATGTCGGACGCATCAAGAATTGTATCCATTGTGCTACTTCACTATAAAATATGTGAAATCAGATGGGTGAGCCATTTTGTTTTAACCCATTATATTCCAAAGTCAAAGAATAATGAGCCTTTGGCTCTACCAGAAATAGAACAATGCTTATACTCGAAGAAAAAAGATAGAAAATGCAATAGTTTCAAAAATAATCTGTTTTTGAATCTAAAATTTTGGCGCATTCCCACCCGCCACAGTCCTCACTCCTCATCGCACACATTAGCCCACCACCATTAAAAGTTGAATTTATATCTAGGAAGAAGGAAAATATTTGTAAGTCAAGATGCCTCAGACATGAGGAATGGCAGTGGACTTCTTTGGTTAATTCCATGTGCCAGCATAATTACAGTGGTTTCAGGCAATTAGAAGTGTACAAGAAGCAATAGCTGCATTCAACAGGAGTTGAGGGTACCGGGTCATCAGAATTAAGCACACTCACAAGTCTAATAGCACAGAGCCATGTTCCAGGGGAAGTTGTCTAAGCCAAGGGTCAGATCATGGGCTGACAATGCTCTAGTTAGGACCATCCTGGGGTTAACTAGTACAACTTAGTCCAAGGGGCCGAGGTCAGGTTCTAAATGGATAAGATAAAATAAAGCAGAAATACTAAAGAGCTACAACAGGAAGTCAAAGCCAGCAATGAAGGTTCGTATAATTTTGAGTCCAACAAAACAGGCTCATCCCGGCTTAATAAGCTGCTGAGAAAAACAAAGAAGGCCTTTTTATCACAATATGAGAATAGAATTAAGATATGGCAGAAAGGTCTTTTGGCTCGGTTTGCAGATGACAGTGATTGTTGGTAATTCTACAAGGGAGTTTGGACATGTGATGCAATGGTAATGCTCATTTGTCCTAACACTCCGTTTTGCTTAATTGCCATAAGATTAAAAACAGATAACTGAACTATCAAGATCGAGCCTATTATTGAATGAAAAAATTATCCACTTTCCTCTCATATTTGATGTCTTTTTTGGAGTATTTCTTCATGGATATTTGGTCGAAATATATCAACCTTCTTCGTGAGAATTTCTCCAACTACAATCTTCATTTATCTTCTTGTTATTACTGTTTTATTGCAACAGTAAAGTAATTTCAGTTCTGTTTTCTTTCTTATTAAGTTTGCTCTTAAGATGTAAAAAAATCGTATTAACCCCCCTTAGTACGTTCTACCTCACCACAATTGAAAGATTAGCACACCCACCATTATTTGTCCCTCTAAAACCTGAGCAGAGACACGCCTTTAAGGACAAAGATTTGTTCGCTATTTGTCAAGATCTACTCAAGCTTAAGTCCTTCCACCAAAGAACAATATCTACTGGGATATGGTTCAATTAATAAATATATACAGCTTTTTTGAACATCAGGATTCCTGCTAGGTTCAAACTTCAAACCTATGTAATCTGCCAACCAGGAATTGAACGAGCCATAAAAACTGCCAAAATATGAGCACACTTCATGACTCTCATTGAAATCTAATGCTATCACTATTGAGTATGGTACCCACCAGCGCTTCCTTTCTTTGCTATCAGTACGGTAAGTCGGTAACAATCGAGTACTTCCACTGTTTCACATATTCACTAATGAGTTTACCAAAAAAACTACTAAAATTTCACCCTATGAAACTACATCAAAAGCCACTCCTAAGTATCTTTCACGATAACCTAAGAGAATGAAGTAAACTTACTAAAGAGGATTCGGTATAATTACTTCAGTATATGTTCATCCAGTTTCCTAGTAAACGCTAGCACTTCATCAAGTTTCTTACAAGAATTGCCACGGTGATATAGTATAGGTTCAATGTATGATACAAGCAACAGTAGACATTGAAAGAAGTAACAGTATGATGCAAGAAATGCTAAAACACAGACTTCTTGCGCTGTAAAATACCAACCTGAAGTGAAAGAACGGCACGGTCAGTGAAGCGGGTTACCGCTTTGGGTACATTTGCCGGAAGTGTTTTCGCAACTCTTTCCAATTCACCTTGTTGCTGCTTTGCAGTTACCCTCTCAGGCCCACAATAATCATCGACAATGCCTTTGAGTAGTGGAACTTTCTCCATTGTTTCCTTCATAGCTTCCTAGTTTACATAATAAAATAAAAGGCAACAAACACTATTGCATTAGAGAATGGTTACTTTGAGCAATAGTGTTCAAGCTTATCAAGGAGAAACAAGCTCCGACGTGGGGATTAGATATGAAGAAATACTTGATAGAAATTAGGCATTTAACTATGCTATCAATCCAATCCAAGCATTTAAGCAAAAAGATTATTTTTCGAATTTAGTGTGTCCTAAACATACGGAACACTTTCTATACTTGGTAACGGTAAACAAGAGTGACATTTCCACTGAGACTAGAGGAGCGTTTAGCGTTAGGGTTTATCCTTAATATCCTAAGAAAATGACCCTAAAAGAAAAGCAATCAATCTTATTTGGACGGAGGGAACTCATACGAACTAAGAAAATAGATACGCCCACAACTTCTTATCTTCACTCATACGAACTAAGAAAATAGATACGCCCACAACTTCCTAGTTTTACCAAATTCAAAAAAGATAATGCGTGGAAAACTAAAAAAAACAATAAATAGCTTGTGACTTGTAAGAAAAGGAGAAAATACATGAGAGACGCTTCGGATAAACTCTTGCATTGAAATTACTAGCAACAAAAAACACATCAATTTTAATGGCAAAATGTGCAATCTGGAATAGCAGAGCTTACCTCCCATTCCTCTTGACTCTCTATTCCTTCATAAGTCATCAAAAATGGCTTCATCTTCTCCAAAGCCTCGCGTAGAGGGATAGGTGGATTTTCATGGATATCAGGGTTTGTCTCGAAATCACCCATCAAGTATTCAGGCTCTAATTCATGCTGCAGAGAGTGAAGCAAACGCATGATATACCCAAGATGACAACTAAAACAAGAGTTTACATGAGAGTCAATTCTACCTTAAGATTAGTATCAAATGCCTCCATATAGTCATCCCAAGCAGGATCAGGCAAGACCTCAGAAGGCACATCTTCAAACGCCTCTGTCAGTTGAGCCATCACTGCGGGCCCAAGCTTTTCAGCCAACCTCTCACCGTCGGCGTCATTACCGATAAAAAGTCCTTTCTCATCTCCAGACTCATCATCGGAACCAAGATCGCGACCTCTTCCTCTTCCCCTTCCTCTGCCTCTACCACCTTCTGCTGTTTCCCCATCCCTCCTCGCCAAAATTCCAACTGCGTGCTTAATTGCCTCTTCGCGGCTTAATTTCGGCGTTTTTGGTTCAGCTGAACTCTCTTTTGACTCAAGCCTATCTCTCCCTCTTCCAAAACCAATACCTGACCCACCATCACTCCTAGGTCGAAGATGCCTATTATTTTCCTTAGGTCTCTCTTCATGCACAGGCTTTATTTCAGGCTCCCCCAAACCAGTATCAGTCAGCACCTTCACAATCTTTTGCGGCTGATCACGTACAGAATCAACCAGCCCAGAGATAGAGCTACTCCCTATCTCATCCTTCACAATATTTTGCGGCTGACCATGTACAGAATCAACCGGCCCAGAGCTAGAGCTACTCCCTATCCCATCCTCTTTCCTAGACAAAATGGGTCCCTTAGGCCTGGATTCCCCTTCATCAGCCACTCGACCTCTACCACGGCCCACTCCTGGTTGTTGCTGTGGTGGTTGGCCGGGTGAAACAAATGTATTAGGCGATGGAGAAAACGGTGAAGATGGCAGAGGATTGCCTCGACCATATTGCTGTGGTGGTTGGTCGGGTGCAACAAATGTTTTAGGCGATGGAGAAAATGGTGACAATGGCAGAGGATTGCCTCGACCATGGCCGCGTGCCGTAGAAGGGTACGACTGGTCATTACTATTTGAATCCTCATTCGAATTCATTTTCCCAGGGTCACTACTACCAGCCACAAAATCAAGTCTAGGGTTGGCAAAAGAACCTCGGCCACGACCTCGACCACCTCCACCCCCTGACCATCCCCCAGGGCCTGAAGACGTTGAAAATGTCGAACATGAAACAAGTTTTGATGCTTCCCCAATTACAGCACTCCCTATTACACCATTAGTATTCCTCAATAGACCAAAACTACCTCTCATTTTCCACACCACAGTTTACTTTCAGTTCTCACTTGTATCAAGATTCACCAAGAATCCCCAAATGCTTTTTTCCACAAAAACCCTAAAGAAATGCACTGTTATGAAATCAGTGTCCACTTAACGATAACTAAACCTCAACTCATTCAATTGTATCATACTCATAGGTAATTGAAATTATACAGACGAACTAATACTCCAATAGTAACACAATGTTAATCTTACTTCACTTAATCGCCAAAACCCTATATATGCACTATGAAATCACAAATGCATAATCAAACCCTAACTCATTCAATTATATTCATACTGATTGATCGTAGAAATTATTCCAACGAATCAATGGTAACACACTGCTAATCTTACTTCACAAATCGATTCATCAACATATGCGATTAAACCCCAACTCATTCAATAAATTACTTCAAATAATGACATTCTTCACAAATCACGCCGATATTAAACCCTAACTCATTCAACTATATTAAACTGATTAAAAATACATATTAATTTAATGAAACAATGGTAACACACTACTAATCTTACTTTACTAAATCGCCAAAACCCTATATAAAAATCAGCATTGACGAATCAGTTACCAAACCTAACTCATTCAATTATATCCAAACTGATTAAAAATAGACAATAATCGAATGAATCAAAGGTAACACACTGTTAATCTCACCTCCGAAAATCCATTAAACAACCTAAGCGATTAAACCCTAATTCATTCAATCAAATCATAAAAACAACAAAACTTACTTCATTTAACAACATTTTTCACAAATCACGAATCAATAATCAAGCCCTAACTCATTCAATTATATTCAACTGATTGAAAGTAGAAGTTAATCGAATGAATCAAAGGTAATACACTGTTAATCTTACTTCATAAATCAATTAATCAACAAATGCGATTAAACCTAACTTATTCAATCAAATCACAACAACAATAAGTCAATAATTAAAGACAAAAAGCGAGAGACAGATCGAATACGTACCGCGTTCAATGGAATGGAGTTAGAGCATTGAAAAATGAAGGTAGGATAAAGTTTAGAAGAGAAATGAAAGGTTCATTAATGGCGGAAACCAAAGGATGCCATGAAAAATTGAAAGAGAAGGGATAGACTGAACCTTTAAACCTATCGAACTTTGGACGGGTCGTCACCTTTGGATATTATTACCCGGCCCAATGTTGTTGAAGCCCAATGGTCCCTAACGAGCACCACAAATTATTGGATAAGACCGTTATATAGGACCGATAAACCCGATAGATGGCTCATTCGGGCCGGGTTTGAGTTGTGTTACTTTTAGGTCGTGGCGTTAATTATGGCTTGTTTTACGGGTTGGGTCACTTTGGGACATTGTGGGTTGTGATTTTGTCTTTAATATGCATTTCGGGTATGGGTGAGCAAAACCGGATATCCGATTTTTTAAATCTCCTTTTTTAGTATCCTTATCCGATACAGTTTTTTTGTATATACGGAAACCGTATATCCGGTTTTTCCGTATATCCGGAAATCGTATATCCGATATCCGGTTTCAGCTTCACTTATATAATTTAATATATTTTTTTCTTTTATACGTATGATTGTTGGGTTTTTTAGTAACATAAAAGTGTTTAAAAAAGTTATAAGAGTAAATAATTTATAAACTTGAATACTAATAAGGTTTAATCACCAACATATTRGTTATTTTGTGATTTATGTATATATTTTAATATTTTATTCTAGAAAAAAGGCAACCGTATCGGATACCGTATATCCAGTTTCATATTTTGTCGATCCTTATCCGATACGGTTTTTTAAGAACCGTATCGGATATTCGGAAATTCGTATCGGATATTCGGAAATCCATATAATTACATTCGTATAGCGTATCGGATACGTATAATAAAACCGTATCGTATAATTTTGTTCAGCCCTAATTTCGGGTCACTTTGAGTCGGGTTTAATTCAGGGGTCACTTTCAAGTTGGAAATATCAGGTCAAGCTCGGGTCATGAATCGGGTCAACTCAACTTTGCTTCATCTAAGTACATATAGGCCATGTTTTTTTTTTTACTTAATTTCAGCTCATTTCAGTTTAATTCAGCTCTATTAAATTTAGTCCAGCTCCACTCAGTTTACTTCAGCTCTTCTATTTACAAATTAACTCTTACTTCAGTTCAATTTAGTTCAGCTCTATTAAATTCAATTTAGACAGTTTCAGTTTTGAAAAGTGTTAATAATATCAATTAGTCTTGTGTAAAACCATTATACATTAAATTCGTTTAAAACCCTTTATTATAGACCAACTACCCCTTACTAAAACATGAACAGTTAAGTAATACGTTATGGGAATATTTTTAGATAAAATACAAAACCGTTTTACCCTAATTTAACGTAAAAACCATCTTACAAATTTACATAATACACAAAATTTAATCTATAGGTTACTTATTATTTTATGTATGTCAAAAGTAGTACATATATAATATTATAATAATCAATATCAATATGAAAAGAAAACGACAACATTTGGTAAAGAAGTGACATAATTGCATCACTCGAGTTGTTATCTTCAATGTCTTATATTAAGATATCGTCTCTCATTAAATTAACGAGAGACAACCAATAAATACAATAAATATTAATTAAAAAAAATTAAAATAAAAATGATAATCCCCTATACACTAAAAGAATAACACAACTCTAAATTTTCCCGCTCAAGTTTCCCGCCTATATATTCACCTTATAATAAATGGACCATACTCTCATCAATAGTTGATCTCACTTTAATCTTCTTTTTATTTACATACCATATATAAAAAAAATTCTTTCCTTAAAAATATATTCTTACTAATAAATGATCATAAATATTAAATTCCAAACTAAATTGCTAATTAACATCGACTAGATTCTAATAATCATAGATTTTATCATTAAATCCCCTTTACTACTAAGAGAATAAAAACTCTCTTAGTTTTCCCTTCAAAATGTATCCAATTTATTAAAAGAAACAAATAAAACTTCATTTTAATAAACTATTATCTTTTTTCGTAAAATATAATCTTATTATAATTATAATTATAATCTAATCTTTTAATTAAATTTAAAATTATGATTTTTTTTCATTATAATAAAATAAAATTAGTATTAAACTATAAACTATATGTTGCTAAATTTTTCACAACGCAATAATGATTACTTTAGAAAATAACTTAACACATAATATTAGGTTCGTAACAAGAACCAAAAAAAAAATCATTAAAAAAATTGGAGGAAATTATAAAATGAAATCCATAATTTTATGGTAAAAAAAAAACGTTTATAAAAATACACATTTCATAACTTTACTCAATTCTCTTTGATTAGTTTTTTATTTCAATTTTTTTTATATCAAAATAAAATGGAGTAAAATATGAAATATTAATAAAGTGACGATTTAAATAATACCCTCAAAAATAAAATCTCTATATATACCGCGCACTGGCACGAGATCTATACTAGTTATCTAATATCTCATTAATGAGAGACCGTCCCTCTAAGAATTTGTGTAAATATAATACGTGACATTTAACTAAAAACAAACTAAATACTCCATAAATAGAAATTAAAAGACAATAATTAGTGATAAATGATAATAATAATAATAATAAACTTAAGCGTGCTCTAATGAATTGAACTACTCTCGCAACCTTTTGTCGCGCATCATCCAGCTAACTTAAAAAACATGCATATTATGCCAAAATATTATTGTGTTTTTTTGTGTATTGGATTAATACTAGAATATTTATTTACAAATAATAATTTAATTAATTTAAATAATTCATCTTAATAATTAGTTTAATTTATTATATACAGATGTTTTATTTATTCATGCAGTGCTGCCATTTTCAGTGATGTGTTATATAATGTCCATATGAGTCATTCTTTACCAACTCTTTTGTTTCGATCTTACATTATAATACCGTTGTATCGGTCTAGTTTTTTTACCTTATGAAAAAAAGACGAGGGAGTGAACGTAAAAAAAAAAAAAAAAAAATGAACTATATAGAATTGTACATTATAACATAAATTGTGAAATGG
>VHZZ01000002.1:519473-531461 GCA_009801015.1 Silene noctiflora
AAAAATTAGCAAATATTAAAATTTACGAGTAAGAAGCTTTGGATTTGCTTTAGAAACAAAGTGGTCTTCGGATAATCTAAAGCAAAAATGTGGTGTATGCGCATCTTCTATATTACCAATGCATTTAGGTTCGATTTAAGACCGGATCAGATTGAATATTTTGAAAATCAAAACTTTTATATTTGGTCATCGGTTTATAAAAGTTTCATTTTTGGTATTTGATTCGGTTTGGACTGATCTTGGATCGATTCTTACCCTTAACCAAAGGAGTGACTCTTATCTAAATTTCAAATATAGAGTATTTAATTACATTTATTTTATATTTTAAAAAAGGAGATACATCTATTTTATCGATACCTAACTCGATAGAATGGGATGTGCACTCATGACGATAGTTCCAAAAAAAAAAAAAAAATCTATTTCATTTAAAAAAAGGTTTTTTTTTTTAAGGAAGGATTTAAAGAGAATATAAGATTTTCTAAAAAATAGAGTACGAAAACTGTTGGAATATTGAATAAACTTTTTTTTTTGTTATCAAATTATGTCAATTTTATAGAATATCAAGTTAGTACAATAATAAAATACTCTCTCCGACCTCCGTCCGTTCATTTGTTTATCTTTGCCTTTGGCACAAAAACCAAGAAAATAGGACGTGTCAATTATTAGATGACAAATGAACTAAATTGAGTATAAATGATCAAATTATCCATCAAACACATTTCCAAATAGAAAGGTAAAACAATTAACTGACACGGTACAAAATAAAATAGGTTAACAAATGACTGAGACGGAAAAAGTGTGGTTTTGAAGGCTGCTATCTTTTGGGCCCGTCACTGATTAATGACATGGGCTCCTGCAGCCAAGTCAAATAAAAGAAGCCCAAATATAAACAAATTGGTTCCTGGGAACGAAACTCGAGGAAGTTTAAGTGGGCAGTTAGTCTTTCTTAAACGGTCATATTCGTTAGTGTAAAACGGGTCAAATACTACTTTTATATTATATAAATAAAATAAATATTTTATATTGATGACATACCAATTTAAATATATCAATTATCAATTATTATTATTATTATTATCATAAGATATTAGGCTGATTTAAATATATCGATTATCAATTATTATTATTATTATCGATTATCAATTATTATTATTATTATTATCATATTTTACGAATGTAGTAAGGATTCGAGGAGCCTTAACATTATATAATTGCATCTTTTTGGTAAATAATTGTTTGGGTTTCTTACTTTCTTAAGTGCCCTAACTTATGTGCTTATTGATTTCAAATTAGCAAGGTGCAAATGTTAACTAACTTAATTGATACTCTTTTTGTTTCCGTCAATTGTTTAACTTTGGCTTTTGCACAAAGATTAAGGAAATGGGAGGGGACTATTCGTGTTGGTTGTTAATGAACGATAAGTGGAATTTAATGGATGTGTATGATCAAATTACCCATAGAAATTCTTTCTAATATAGAAAAGTAAACAAATTAATGAGTAAAATGGAATAAGTAAACAAATAATCAGAGGTATTATCATTTCCAAGTTCAATCAAGTTTATTAAGCTCGCTTCAATTAAGATATCCTAAACAAAATATATAGGTGCACAATAATAAAGCTCGTTCTTTTGATCTTAATTTCAATTCTCATAAGTTCAGTTCGAGTTTATTAAGTTCAATTCAATTAAATTTAATTACTTCATCATTATCACTGTTATTATTTCAGATCAGGTCTATTAAATTCAATTCAAATCAATTCAATTTAATTCAAACAATTTCAGTATAAAAAACAGTGTCGATCGAGCTTTTAGGAATATGATCACTTATCTACACTGGCCTCGTTTGGTTGCCATACGGGAATTAATTTCCCATGATTTTACAAAAACACGTAAATTGCTCAATTCACGTGAATTGCCCAAAACTTATTTGGTTGGCATCCGGGAGTTGGATTCATGCGGGAGTTTCCAACTACCTAGGAGAGACTAGGTAATTAAACTCCTCCATAATGGAGGAATTGGAAACTCCTAGGAAAATGCAATTCACGTGAATTCTCAATTCACCCACTTTTAATGGGTCAACCAAACGACACCTTAAAAAATACAGTAATTAACTTGTTTTTATTAAATCAAGGTCAATTTTAGTGGCAAAATCCCAAATAATTAAGACCATATACCAAGATAAGAGCATCAAGATTAACCAATTCAACTCCCTCCTAATTATAATTAACATTTTATAGTAATTAACATATATAATCCTTGTACGGCATAGCCAAGACAACAGGAATATATTGATCTATGAGCCTTATTTTCTAGGAAGCTAGGAGGTAGGTGTGTCCCTAATCACCTAACCAAATGAGGAAAACGTGCTTTATATTATCGGGATCGTCACCGGTACTTAAACCGTCAAGTCGTCTGTATGAGACTGTCTCACTTATTATAACTAGGAATATAAGGTTATTTCGGTCTAATATAACTCGTAGAGTTACGACAAATGGTACTCATGACTTGTATGATTTTCGTCAGCAACATATCGGCTCTTGTGGCTCCTTTACACACGCAAAAAAAAAATCCGTGTTCTAAGGTGAATACAACAATTAACGTCTTAATACCAATTTATTTTTGAGATCGGTTAACATGAACCATTAGATATAGCCACCAATGTGAAATGAAAAACAAAGAAGAAGAAATCAAATTGATATTCCAATAATCCATGGTACTTGAAGTCTTACTTACCTTAGCTATAAGTCCAACCGTCCAATCAACAATTATCTTAATCATATCATGGTAAATTATTTTCACACAGTAAGATCCCGAGATCTCCATATGTGAACTAGTTTAGTCGATAAAGTCATGAACAATAGTATTTATTTATAACCTGGATTCGAACCTCGAATCCCGTCAGCATCCAAATTACCCTCCTTATGTATGGCTCCCTTATATTGCACCAAAAAAAATTAGATAATGATGAGACATGAGAGGAAAAACTAGGGTTAGTAAAAAACTTGACTAATTAGTGTTTAATTAGGTTAATAATTAAGGTATTTGTTAAGTCCGTGATTAAAATAAATTGACCATTATTGTTAATACTCAATTAAATCTATTTGATGAATAATTGCATTTTTATAACTAATCCAATATTTAACGGAAAAAATTACAATAAAACTCAAAAACATTACATAAAAGCTTAATTATATTTGAGTTTTGACGAAAATAAATAAATTAAAATCTAACTTATAAACAGTACTAAGCTCAAAAACAATGATGTTTGAGGTAAAAAAACTCAAAAAAAAAAATACTCTCATGCTCAAAAACAAATAAATAATGAGGTAATACATCTGATGTATGTTCCTTTAATTTTTCTCGTTTTATATTTGTAGTAAAACCCTTCTACACAAGACTAATTTCATAGTAAATACTCAATTAGATTTCTTTGATGAATAATTGCATTTTTATCACTAATCCAACATTTAAATGGGTTTAGAAGGTCAAGAAAATGATGATCATAGAAGATTAGGGTTTCTAAAAAAAGCAAGATATAAATAAACATAAATATGAACATATATTTATATATCTAGAAGCTATGAATAGGGATTTTTTTTTTCTATTTAATGATTGCAATCAAATTAAATTGCATCTTTGATCCTAAAATTGAAAAGGAAAAATAAATGCAATATTATAAGTTTAATTTGATCATAATCTTGACCCATAAATAAATTCTTTAATTTTTCATGAGTGTTGAGGATAACCAAAAGCCATGGAATGGAGATCATCGTTGCCATGGTAAGACCATTTTGATTTGTTTTCGAGATCGAAAGAAGACCCTTGATAGCTAGCAAAGGACACATCTTGATCATTATCTTGAACCATAAACCCATCTTGATGATGATGATGATGATGAAGATGATGAAGATGATGATGATGATGGTCTCCATAGATTGTTGATGATTCTGCAGAACAATTGAGATTATTTGGTTCGAATGGAGGAAGCATTTGTGGATACTCGGATTGTAACCAACTTTGAACATCTTGTGGATAGTTTGAAGATGATGAATCTCCTTTCATTCCATAGTATCTTTGATCATCATTAGGGTTTGAACTTGAATTATTATTATTATTATTACCATTATTCATCATATTTTGTGTTATTGCTTGTTGCTTCAAACTTGCTAGTTGTGCTTGTAAGCTCACAACCTACATAATTTTGATCCAAAATGTTAAGAAATAATCATGCATATGGTCTTTGAATTAAGGTTACAAATTACGGAAAATACACGCAGTGCCTTTGAGGTTTGTTTTTTTGCCCGAAATACTCAATTTTTTGATTCGGAAAACTTTAAGAGGTCATAACTCGTATTTACAAATTCAGAAAGTGATAATTTTTTTTTTTTTCAAATTGATGATCTTTCTGAAAACTACGACTTGAGAAAAAAAATTTGTTGAGTTTGGAATTCGTGACCAAGAAATATGGTCACTCAAAGTTTGTTCGGTCAAAAAACTTTGACACGCAATAACTTCTAGCCAAGGGATCCAAATACGATAAATTTTTTTTTGAAATCGTAGTTCTCGGAAAGAGGATCGATTTGAAAAAAAAAATATCACTTTCTGAACTCGTAAACACGAGTTATGGCCTCTTAAAGTTTCCGAGATCAAAAAAATTGGGTATTTCGGGCAAAATGTCAAACCTCAAGAGCACCACCTGCACAAAATATATCATTTACATATATAATTAGTTGTGTAAATAAAAATGGTATATCTATATATGATGATTTAATACAATTATGATAAGGTAAAGATATGGGAATACAATACAAAGAGACTGTTTTCGAATTATTACCTGTTGTTGTAGGGCAAAGATATGGGAAACACAACCATAGATAGGATCTTGGAGTCTAGCTTGAGCCTCATAAGAGATGGTGACGGCGGCCTCACTCCGGTCACTCACCGGCAAATGGCCAAGGAGTTTTGCAATGTTGCTAGCACCAAACACCTTGTGTATGGCAGCAAAATGAGTAGCACCTTGTTCATGACAAAAATAAGGTGCAAAAACACATCCCCTTACACATTTCCTCCTAAGAAATTTGCAAGCTCCACAAGGAGAACCCGAACCGGCCATAATTAGATCTTAATTAATTAGTTTTTGTGTAATTAATTAAAGTTTAAATTAGTGTATTTATTTTGTTAATTACTTAATTAGAGTATGTAATTAAATAGCTTGTGTTAATGGTTTATGAAGTAGGCAAAGGCATTAAGAAACTCCATGTATATAAACACCATAGGTAGAGGGAGGTGGATGATATGTTAATCAATTTTTAATTACATTTATGTTCCCTTAATGGCCTACAAACTTGATTATTATTTTGGTTAATTAATAATTAATTTGGAGCCCTTTTTTTCACCTCTTCCAATTTCATAAGATCATACCCTATTTTTAACGAGAAAAAAGAACATACATCGCTGGTATTATCTCAGATTTTACTTATTTTTGAGTATATGTGTATTTTTTCTGAGTTTATTATCTCAAACTTTATTTATTTTTGATCATATATGTATTTTTTCGGAGCTTATTAAAGTTTATAAGTTAGATTTTAATTTTTTTTATCTTAATGTTTGTGTGAATGAACTCAAAAACTTTATATAAAACTCATAATTTTTAAAATAAAACTCAAAAACTTTATTATAATGCTCAGAAACTATAAAATTGGTGGTAGTACATTAGATGTATAATCCACTTACTGATTTTTAATCACAAGTTATAGAATAAAACAATCTCACACTTTGAGACGGGTCATTTTTATAAAAAAAAATTATTTATTTAATGTTAATAAATTAATTGTATTTTTGTATAGTTGAACCGTCTCAAAATATAAAACCGTCTCATGCAATAATTACTGATTTTTAATAGTGTATCACTCTAATTAAAGTTTCCCACCTGCAACATCCTTAAAAGACAAGGCTAAGGCATTAACCAAACCCATATCTATATGGAGAAAAAGGATTACGCATCTGAGGTAATACCTCAGACCTTTTAATTTTTGAGCATATACACATTGTTTCTGAGCATATTAGTATTTTCAAATATAGTTTTTGATTAATATTATATTTATTTTTATTTTAATGTTTTAAATAAATGTACTCAAAAACTTAATATTACAAACTCATGATATTTAAAATAAAACTAAAAAACTTTAATATAAAACTCAGAAAATATATATTAAGAGGTACTGTCTCAGATGTATAATCCATGATCTTTTATTTAATTAGTACCAATCTCTTTTTTTTTTCTTTTTTTTTTTTTTGAGCAAACGAGTTACTAGAGGTCATAAGTATTATCCCTCGATAAAACATTAACATTTTGAACTATTATTCATCATTACCGGATACATTTAGAAAAAAAGATATTGTAAATTTACTAATTACTTATAGGACATATATACGATATTTTTTTCATTATTCATTTTAATTCAGTATGTATGTACCATTACTTTTGCGACAAAGTTTTAAGAAATGAAAAAGAGATCGATATTTGATGATTTCTTATCGAAAGTAGGAAATGTAATGGATAGATCAATGACGAGTCTTATATGAAATATTTTATTATTAGTTGAAAATAACACTGGATCAAAATTCGAAAAATTTAATTAAAAACTTCGAAAATTTCAACCGCTCCTCCCCGTTAGCCCCCTAGCTCCACCGCTGGTTATTGTTCATTAGTTTGTTTTATTGTTTCTAATAAATTTTAATTTTGGATGACTCAAATCATAATCAGCAGAAAGCTACACTGCTGCCTCTTTTAACTACATTCTGCGTGATATGATTTGGACAAGGACAAACTTCTTGAGTCAATCCATCATTTATATTAGCTCCATTATTATCATCTTAATTAAAATTTTATTTTATAAGAAATATGATTAATTATATGGGTTGGAATCCATCACACAATGATCTAGTGATTTTATTCTCTTTCAATATTATGCAGTTTAGTCCAAATTCGAGTTGGTTAGCTGTAATCATAAGGATAAAATGGCAAAAAAATTTCCGTATATATGCTTTAATACCTATATAACGATGTTGATTATCAAAACTCGAAAACTTTAATTAAGTTATTAATAACACTTTTTCCTTAAATCTTCTAAAATCCTCTATATACTAAAAGATTAACAAAGTTATAATTTTTCTCGCTCGTGTTTCCCCCCTAAATATTCACCTTCTAATAGTAGTCCCCACTTTCATTAATTGATCTCGATCATAATCCTTTTTTTATTTATATGTTAAATAAATAAAATCATTTTATATGGTTTTATCTCATAATCTTCTTACTGTTCCCTTAAAACGATTCTATCTAAATAAAGAAACAAGTAAAACTTTATTTTTTCAAAATATTATCTTTTCATTAAAATATAATCTTATAATTAAACTTTAATTTTATAATTAAATTCAAAATTATGATTTTTCATTAAAATAATATAAAATTGATGTTAACTATAAACTATATATAAGTTGATAAATTTTTCATTAAATGCAATACTTATAAATTTAGAGAATAACTTGACATATACTTTATGACAAAAAAATTTCATTAAAATAATTGGAGAAAATTTATAAAATGAAATCCTTAATTTTATGGTAAAAAAAAATATAGATTTCACAAAATACACCTTTCATAGCTTTAGTTTTTCATTATAAATAACACCCTAAAAAATAAATACTCTATATATACCGTGCAATGCGCGGGATCTATACTAGTGTTTGAGTAATTGACCTTGTGATTTAAAGTTGGATTTACAACTTGGAGTTCACTAGCTCAATCTTCAAAATATGTACTTTTTTTTTAACTTAATTTCAGCTTATTTAATTAAGTTCAGCTCAATTTCATTCAGTTCGACTCATTTTTATTTAAATTAACACCAACTTCAACTCTATTTAGTTCAGCTAAGATTCTAGCTAGTTCAGTTCAGTTCAGTGCAGTTCAACTAAGCTTTATTTAGTTCAATTCAACTTCTTTCAGCCGTAATGAAGAGAGCTTTACTCTTCTAACTACTAATAATGTAAGAAGCATTATTAAACCACAAAAATAATGATAATGTAGTATGCATCATCCAAATTTGCTGGCTCAATTAACAAGTGTGATTAATATTAAGCTCTTAATTAATAATGCTATAAGCATAAACTTTTACATGTGATGTTAAATTCTGACACAAAACCAGTTCAATCTGACAACTCCATTTTGTATAATTTTTTTAATGGTCCCCAATTAATCATTTTTAAATTAATTGGAGGAAATAATTAAATAAAATTAAGAGACATTGCAAATCTATAATTGGTTGATAATATATTAAATCATGAAAAAACATAATATACTTAGAAAGTTCTATTGTACATTTTAGACACATTGGGACATTCTTAATATAATATGGTTTCTAATTACATAAGCAACCTCTAATTGTTGGGCTAATGGTTATGGCAAAGGATCCACCATGTTCTTAATCTCTTTTTTTTTTTTTTTTTTTTTNAATGATACTCCAGATATCGGTAGAAATACTCCTGATCAATATAAAAAAGACAATGATGCTCGCGTTCCGGCTGATGGGATAAAGAGATATGATATACACACATTATTTCTGTAATAACATCGGTGTTATTATTTACGGAGTAAGTAATTCGTAAATACATTTACAATTTGTCTTATATATATAGAATCTCGAGACATTAAAAAGGTATATATTTTTAAGTGTTTTGCCTACTTTTTATGAAAAATTATTGAAATCCACAATATATTAATTGAAATTCGCTCTAGCTTGTTCAGTTTATTCGTGAAGTTATTACCTGGCCTGGTCGTTTTTCTTGTTACTTATTTCGATTTCTACAAATAACTCCTTATGCAAATGTTAGTTAGCATAACTAGTAAAGTTATAAGGGATAATATTCATAACTTCAATTTAAATACCGTCAATAATAACAAATTCGCTATTTTGGCACCCTCTAGACCAAAAAAAATAATTAAAAAAAATCCTATAACTCCATGTTATATTAGTACTAGTTTAGACCCCGTGCAATAAATGTACGGTATATATAGGTTTTTTTATATATAAATAAATCACTTATAAAATAGTTATATTTCATTAATTGTCTATATTTCTCTTTATTGTATTTTGCTTTGTTGCCAATTAATGTGCTGAAATGTATTTTAAATAATTTTTTTTTATCCACAAAGCTAATGATTTCAATTTTTTTTAATTTTCTCAATTTATTTTTTGCCGCGAAAGTAATAATAATGATTTACAGTTTTGATTTATTTGGAGTATGTATCTAAGTCATTCTCAAATAATAGTATCAATAAAAGTAGCAATTTATAGTTTTATATAAATTTTATTTATATTTTAATTAAGAAATTATAAATTAAATTTAGGTGAAAATAATATAATTTGATGAAAAGATTAATTTTAATTAAAAAATAATATTTAATGAAATAAAAATGTAATTATTAATTTTCTTTGTTAGTGAATGCACATATATGTAATTACCTTTCTTATTTAAAAAAGATGCTTTTTGGAGGGAAAAATGTGAGAATTCTTATTCTTTTAGTAGATAACTAGTATAGATCACGCGCCACTGCGCGATATATATAAAAATTTTATTTTTTAGTTTATTATTTAAATTGACATCTTATTAATATTTAATATTTCATTCCATTTTATTTTGATATAAAAAAAATTGAAATGGAAAACTAATCAAAGAAAATTGAGTAAATTTATGAAATGTGTATTTTTATGAAAGTACTTTTTTTTACCATAAAATTAAGGATTTCATTTTATAATTTTCTGTAATTTTTTTAATGATTTTTTTTTTGTTACGAACATAATAGTAAGTATGTGTTAATTTATTTTCTAAACTAATCATTATTGCATTGCAAAATATTTAGCAACATATAGTCTATAGTTTAATACCAATTTTATTTTATTATAATAAAAAAAAATCATGATTTTGAATTTAATTAAAAGATTAGAGTATAATTATAATTATAATAAGTTTATATTTTATTGAAAAGATAATACTTTATTAAAAGAAAGTTTTAATTGTTTCCCTACTGAGTTGAATACATTTTGAAGGAAAAATTAAGAGAATTTTTATTCTCTTACTGGTAAGGGGATAAGGGATTTGGGATAATTATAGATTAAATATGTATAAATGTACTAAAGTATTTGCAAAAATGAAGACAAACTAAGATGGTGACACAAGGATAGAACACTTGAGACATGCATTATTATAGAGAATAATAATAAACATTATTACAAAAGATTATACACTTTAAACATCTTATTAGTTCGTGTGCCATTTGTTTAAATACAGAAGGGCACAGCTTGTCGAGCAATAGGAGAATTATTAATATTATTAATTCTTGTAGATTATTTATAATATATAAAATCAATCAATTTTTTCATAATTTTTGATCACTTTCTTGTGTTACACAATCGCACCCAACATGCATACCTTCCCAAATGTGCATTATTAGACCCCACTTTTAATTTTTAAAATGCCATTCTTACTATATTATGTCTTTTACTATAGTAACCTAAGGGGTATTAAATCGAACGTTAATTCTGGTATAAAATCGTTTTACACGAGTGCTATTTAAAAAAAATTCCACTAAAATAACTATCATTAAATGTTACGATGGTCTGATCAAATAAACACCTGGTCACAGGGTTTTAAATAGCGGTATCGGCCGCGATCGCGGTAACGGAGTCGCGGAATCGTCCCGATTCAGCCGTCACGCTCCGAATCAATGTTATCTCGGTGATATTTATTTTACAAGTTTTTGTAGATATTTCATATAAAGTTAAGATTAATTCTACTTAAGATAATTAATTTGGCCAATATTATACAGTTTCTAAGAGCTTTTCATTAAAAAACTTGGCCGGTACGAGTTATAACTCGTTCATATCGGGTTCATCGCGGGCTTTATCGGGCTGAGTTGGCCAATACACGTTATAAATCGGTCGTCTCGGCCGATAGTTTCTTGTTTTCAATTTACCCGATACATCTCGGGATATCTCGTATCGCCGGCCCCCGATACCGATACATCTCGGGATATACAATACGTCTCGGCCGATATTTAAAACCATGCCTGGTCACGATTTAAATTTCCTCTACTCTTTATAGCTTATTTATTACCAGAATGTAGAAAATTATTTTTCTATTTGTTTAAAAAAAAAAAGTTAATAGTTTATTTTTATTTTTTTGGCAGCCGTGAAAAAAAGCATTTATACATTTGACATTTGACTCATTTGGTCAAATATACTAATTGGAGTAATACCATAAACAAAGACAATAAAGTAACTATATCGGGTATAAGAAGCGTGTTGATGGCATACAGACAGCTGAACATTAATATCAACTTTAACATCCACTACATATTTGAAGGGACGAACAGAGATGACCACATGATATTCAATTCATACAAAAATCCCAATAAAATAACTATCATTAAATGTTACGATATTCTGATTAAATAAATACCTGGTCACGGTTTAAATCTCCTCTACTCTTTAAAGCTTATTTATTACTAGAATGTAAAATATTATTTTTCCATCTGTTTAAAAACAAAAGTTAATTGTTTATTTTTTTTGGCCGCGGTGAAAAAAAGTTTTTATACATTTAGCATTGATTCATTTGGTCAAATGTACTTATTTAAGTAATACCATAAACTAAGACAATAAATTAACTATATCGGGTATAAAAAGCGTGTTGATGGCGTACATCCACTACATATTTGAAGGGACGAACAGAGTTGGTCACATGATATTCAATTCATACAATTCATACTAACAACATAAGGAGAAGAGATTAGGTATTTCTAAGTTTGTTGATGTTATTTAATTTTGTTTAAATTTGAGACTAGAAGGTGAATTGTTAACATTAGGTGAAGATGTTGGCATAAATTAGACAATGAATACGTAATTTAACTACACTATTCGAATCAAGTTTACGA
>VHZZ01000002.1:544543-575119 GCA_009801015.1 Silene noctiflora
TGATGAAGACATGTCTTCTGCCATGACGGGTCAAACCGACATCCAAAACGACGCCGTTTAATTATGGATTAATTTCTGCGTACGTGCGTCTTGTATGATTAGGTATATCTTTCACAATTTATTCCATCATTATTTCGTCCACCGCATCATCGTCCACAAATAGGATTATACATCTAGTTATATATAAGTATTGTACAACCAAGATATAAGAATCCGAGTTTATATGTATTTTTTCTGAGCTAATGCAAAGTTCATATTTTTAATGTGTAAATGGATGAGATCAAATACTTTCTAATAAAGCTCAAATACTTTATTACAAAGCTCGGATTCTACACCGAACAACTTCTACAACTGGTTGTATAGTCCATAAATTGATCATCGTCTTTCTTTATCCATCTGGAGGGTGTCTTAAAATAAATAAAGGCCCGGTTCTACCATTTTTGGCGAGATTTAAACCCTAATTATCATCTACGAAATTGTGAAAATATTTTAATCATATGTAAACAAATAATTAGACATAAAATGTAGTATTACAACTAAGTTAATTACCCTATTGCAATCCACAGGTGTCAAACTAGTATCATGTTGAAACTAAGGTAGTATATTATTAGAACTCTTTAACACATACTAAACGACTGAACCGAACTAAACTAAACCTTGTTTTCTTTTGAAGCAGCTCTTTATTTGTTTCCATGTGGTAAATTTAAAATTTTATTCCCTCCGTCTCGGTCATTTGTTGTCTTTTTTTTATTTTAAGATATCTCGGTCAATTGTTGTCCTTTTTATTTTAGGATTGCATTTATGAGTAATTTGATCTTTCATATATAATTTAGTCCACTTGTCATCTTATAATTGGCTCCCTCCTCTTTCCTTGATCTTTGTGCCAAAACCAAAGGTAACAAATGACGGGGACAGAGGGAGTAGTATACTAGCTAGTGTGTACTACTAACCCTAATAAATGGATCTATGTCTAGTTTTGTCTAATTTCCAACTCAAAACAAAAAAGAACAAGATGACAATTACATGCATGACAATGCACTTCATTCCAAAAGTCTAAACTACTCAAACAAGGTATTATATGACATTAAAACAGTGACTAAAATGGATTTTCTTAATTATTGTGGTTACACGAAAACTTAAGAGATACGGTCTTTCAATAACGTTATTGAAAACCTCTCATATAATTGGGGGAGAGGGTTATTTAAAATTAGTGGGAGACGATCTCTCCGGAAACCTACTGTTATGATTAACACTTGACAATAATTAGAATAGATTAATTAGTCGAGTCAAGTCATTTCGAGAACGCGTGATTAATTATCATTAATTGTGTACAACTATCATTACAAGAGGAGTTTAAACTTACGTTTGCATGTTTATTGTTTAATCATAAGTGTAGGTTGAATGGGAAACAATTATTACAAGTCCATACCTTAATTATAGGAAGGAAATAGTCTAAAAAATATTCTAAAACAATTGGGAAGATGGTTAAGACAAATTATATGGTCACATCAGAATGCATGACTTATAGCTTAATGAAAAAACAAAATGTTGGAAAATTTACATATAATCCAAAAAGAGGTGAGATGTTATAGTTGGAGACAACCTGAGAAAAGCCGAGTTATTAAGTATTGTATGAGACGGTTTTATAATATGGGTTAAAATTAGTTGTTTTGCGACTTAAGCTAGGCCCCGAGATGTCAAGGTTTCTACTCTAAATTGACCAGACCCAACATTCAAATTGAGTACCCTAGCTTGACCTAAATGAGTATGACCAAACCCGAATGTTCATCATTGCAAAAAAAAAAAAAAATAATAATAATAAAAAAAAAAAATAACTCGGCACAATCTGACTCGAATCCTTGCAAAACTCGAAAATAACCCGGCATGATCTAATCCGACCTGAACCCGACCTAATTGAATCATTTGTCAAGGCAAAAAAAAAACAAAAAAAAAAAAAAATTACTCGGGACAATCTGACTCGAATCCTTGCAAAACTCGAAAATAACCCGGCATGATCTAATCCGACCTGAACCCGACCTAATTGAATCATTTGTCAAGGTCTAACCTACGTACAAAAACTCGAAAATAACCCGACACAATCTTGATAGACGGATGTACTATTTTAGCATGAGAAACCTCTAAAAATCCGCCCATATGATTAAAATAAATACTCCGTATTAAACTATTTACCATCTCATTAACTATATGGAGGGATCTCACAATATTTTCGGCCAAAACCTATAAATAAAGACAATAATACCCCCAACAACACTTGGGTAGCATAATAGAATTATAGAAGTAGTTACTTCAAGGATATTTAAGTCAATTTACTATGTAAAACCGTCTTATCCAAGTATACAAGTATTTAATTAAACTGAACAACTATGATGAACTTTAATTGTAAGTAGGACATGAACATATGAACTAGAGAAAGACCAATTGAAATGAAGGCAAACCAACATTTTGAGGAAGTAGGTTGCCAAATCTATTAACAAATGCCATGTCATCGTACCACACGTGTGCTTAAACCTACTCATAATCCTACACTCGTGCGTGTGTTAGATTAATATGATATAACGTAAAACGCAAATTATAATATTAGACGGTCTACCCATGAGCACTCAAATCAACTGGCAAGGGGTTGTTTTAGCTTAACCAGAGGTCTCGTGTTCAAGCCCCGGGAACGCAGCAGTATTAAAACTCATGAGGGAAAGCTTTACACAAAAAAAAAAAAAATATGACGGTCTCACATCATAATACGATCAATTTTAATAAAAAAAAATATTCATTTAATGCTAATAAATTAATTATCTTTTACAATAATGGGCCTAGGAGTGTGCATTATCTGGCCCAAACCGGAAAATCGCACCGGAACTAGAATAAAAATTTCTCCGGGTTTTTAAGGATTCTTATTTCCGGTTTAATCTGGTCCAGTCTCCGGTTTTTTGCCATTCCGGTTTCAGTTCCATTTCTAGTCCAGGCCGATGCACAATCTTGAATAGGACCATCTCACACAGCTCACATTGTGAGACCGTCTCAGACAATAATTAGTGAACGTAAAATCACATGACAATAAAAGAAGCAACTTTTTCTTGGATGCTATAAACCCCTAGATATTAAAGCCTAATCTAGTCTAGAAAATCCATAACCAGTATAGCTAGGTGAGATTAGGCATAGCCTAGTAAGATTAGTCCATTGTCGGAAAGGTTAATTACCACTAATGTAGTAAAGATAACTTTAATTAATCCCTCTAATCATTGCCTCAGACAATGTTAATTAATTTCCTGTATATACCAAGCAGATGATTTGATGGTAGATTGAAAATCATAGGCACATTTTCTTAGCAGTCCTGGAGTATTACCGTAACACAAATTTTCACTTGTGACGGTCATAAGTTTGTGATTTCTCACAGTCAATTTAAATATTAAAAATGGAAAGGGAGTTACGAGGGATCACAAGTTTGTGACCGACTCAACATCACAAACAAGACTTGTTAGTTGTTACCATAAATTAGCAGATACAACCAAGGTACTAAATATCGCAATCCGTCTTAATCTCGGTTTCCAAAACCTAATCTCGATCTCTACAACGAAAATGACCTCAAAATACAGTCTCCCTAACCTTATTTCTTCCACTGTCACATAATATGTATACGAAATATTCATCATACTATGTCCTTTGCATGCCCCAATATTAGACTTCACAAATGAGTTATTCAGTTATATTGGATTGGATTTGTACAATCTCGGCCTTTTGAATGCTCTATTATTGACCAGATCGAGTTAAAGACGTTTTAGGGCCTGGTCATTTCAGATCTTAGCTACAAGTAAGGCATTTCATGTTCTATGGTTTGGGACATTTGTGGTCAAGGTGATAAAAGGGTCTAAATCTGTTCCTTCAGCAACCGATCAGGTCATTACAATTGGGCCAATTTTGCCAAATCTCGGCTCATGAACACTCTAAACACAGGGACCCTTACAAAAGCCATCACAATGCCATCCCAATCAATGGGAATAGATAACGAAAACACCATGAAGAAAATTAAAGAACAACATCATAAGCAATGGGTTAACATTTACCCAAGTTCCTACAATCATTCCGTTATCATTTATCATAAGCAATTATCAAACTCTCATTAACTGAATAAAACTCAACTAATCCTAATCTTTTCCCTTACAAATTAAAACTTATCGCTATCTGTCCTAGTTACATTCCTAAAGCCTGTATACCCTTCGTCATAATCTTTAAGACGTAGCATAACAAAGAACAAATGAATATTCTATCGACTTACAAACTTCCGATCAACATAGGGATCAATCGTAGAATTAAGTCAAATGGAAACTCCCAACAAAAGACTCGAGGTTCTTTTAGATTTCCTTGGAGCTTTGGAGGCAAGTCGGTTGAAAATTCAGTGGCAACCCATGGTATTAGATCTTAGTTTGAAACCTTATTTTGAGACCGGTCATCACTGTTGCCACAAAAGCGGCTCATACTAAATCTAGATATGGTTGAAAGAGTCTTCAAAACTTAATAACTCGGCCGCAAATTTATCTTGCGGACAAGAGTTTACCTACCTATCCGCTTAAGAAAGTACACATTTTGCAATAACAACTATTTACATCAACGCGTGACGAATAATACAACTTGAGATTAAGTTATCGAAAAATACCTTCATCACTGGACCCAGGTAGGTCTTTTAAAACATCTCGAAGAGCATAATAGTGGCTATCGCATTTGTGATCTGATATAACATTGCTCGAGAGTAAAATCCTTTGAAAGTGTTGCCCGGGTTCCCTCTTCCAGAGAGTAAAATACTCCTTTCCTTTAGTCTCATTACTAACGGTGGATTGTGTTTCAAGATTTCTCTTTAGGTAATATACGGCACCTGGTACGAATAACTCTTCATGCACCAAACCACTGCCTTCTTTATTCCTGGAAACAGCAACCTGCTTTGAGGCTGGGGAAGTATCTCCTCCAACAACAGACTTCTTAGTCATCAACGTATCTGTTCGGCAATGCACACAATATTACAAGTTTTGATGCCACACTAAGAAAATGTAACCTTATTTTTAGAAGGCCCAAGGCACACAGAGGGGTTGTGATGACGAAGCGCAAGGCACACACCCCAGACACAACACAATTTTTTTGCAAAAGAAATACTCCATACGTAGTTTCAAATAAACTTGTGCAACGATATCCCTTTTAATCAAAAGAAAGTTTATTCATGGGGGCCCCAAAAATAAAATTTTAAGAAGTTTATTCATGGACAAAAAGGCTATTTTAGTTAGCTCTTCGCCTACAGGTACTAATTCCAGATAGGTCTGGAAGCATCAACTCAGAAACAGATTTGAAAGTGACATGCTAACATAAATCGAATCCTTTGAAACTGTCTTTTCTCGGCTTTCCACTCAGCAGTCAGCACTAATTCCTCTGCTGTATTGGCCTCTCGTTTAGAAAACAGAGGTAATGGTAATACCTAAACATGAAGCATAACTAATCTCTGAAATTGATAAACGTTCTTCCTTAATTCACCAATTTACAAGTTATAATTGCTTTTATTGTTCTTATAATATTTGTGGGATTTGCAACGATCTCACCTATCTCCACACCTTTTAGATTTAAAACCTCGGACAAACGAAATTGTTATGGAGAATAAACGATCTATAGTAGTATGGCACATCATGTGCCCTAATTAGACGGAAGGGAACACATAAATTGAACCCATCATTCATTAACATCTGGATTCAATACCAACACTGTAATGTGAAATCTATTTTCAGAGCTAAGATCTAAAAATACTACTCCCTCCGTCTTTCTTTATTCTTCCTACTTCCTTTGTACACACCATTTTAGGTAGCACTATTATATCGATGTTGAGGTTCAGAGATCAGGTTGGACTGTTGGAGTTCCGGTTAAATGGGTATTAGTGGTAAATTTATGAGAATGTAGGTTAAGTTATGGATTTTTTTTGTAATTGTTTGGTAATCACAAGGAAAGTTTAGTAATTTTGACCTAAAAATTAACCAAATACAATAAGAACAGAAAGTGAAAAGAAGAAAGGAGATTAGGAGAGCATCCCAAAAGGGAGAGGGGAAAAAACAAAGCAAGATGCAGTGAGTACTAACACTAATACGATATACAACGCCACTGACCCATACCATGTGTCTCGCTTCTGAAGTTCGTATAGTCGGCAACTTTCTGAGCTACATCTTGTACAGAGGAAATTACTTGCTTTGCATTTGTGACAAACTCAACAAAATTTTTCCAGTCCTCGGTCTGTAAAACAGTCTTCCTGTACAGGGACAGGAAAGAGTTCAGATATAAACTATCATAAATATAATAAATCTGCAGGATAGTTTGGCATCTAAATGCTTTAACATAAAACGAACCAAAGAAAAACTACCACTAAAATAACAGAGCATAGTGATGCAAATCATTTATTTGGGCAAGAGCTAAGCAGCGAAGAGGATAAGACGGGAAAGGGGTAGACTAAGAAGCAAGGCTGCAAAGGTAAGAGGAAATGAAATATTAGAGAGAAGCAGAATTGCATAGTGCAAACAATATGGCTCTTACATTACCCCCCTCCCTATATATATAGCTAATACCCAGGGAAAAGATAAATGAAATGCTAAAACAATGAACTAAGAAAAAGTACAATAATAACACAATTTGTCTTTGCCCAGTTTTGCAGAGCCAAAACTTGACGTGCCCGAGACTTCCATTTAATACATAACCCATGAAGCCTAGATAATTCAACTAAAGAGATACTCCGTATTTATTAGTCAGAGGCTTAACCAATGAAATCATATCTGCAGTCACAAAAAATAGGACTGACTTGGACAATTCAATACCAAAAGCTACTTACCAGTCCGTCTGAATAATTTCATTCCTCAGTTTTGACAAAGAAGCAACACTTAAGCGAGGAACTATATCATCCTGCAGACAATCAAACCAGCAGTAAGGTAGGAATATAGTAGGCAAAAAGTCAACTACTGAGAGACGCAAGGCAAAACCTCGTCCTTGTAATCTTTGAGTTCAAGAAATTTATGTTTACATACCTGCATCACAACATTTGTGACATAGCCGCAGCAGCTTTCAGCGAGTTCTTTAGACACACAAGGAGGGGTTGCAATTCCAACAGCAGTTACCATATTGGGGTCAAATCCCAGCTCACTGTCTGATTTTTTGCGAAGCATTATTGCTAATAAAGAGGCAGTAGCGGCTCCAAGAGAATGCCCCACCAACCGTAACCTATAACCCTGTAAGTTGAATCATGATCATACTGGTAAGTGGTAACACATTAAAGCATCGTGCAACACAAGCAACAAAATAACTGAACAGAACTAAGAAATCAAGAAGTCAAAGTCATTATAAGAAAACAGATTCATCACCTCGTGTTTTTGCAAGCATCTCTTTATAGTTTCCAGCTCATGATACAGAAACCAGCTAGCAGCTTCTGCGGTACCAAAGTGGGTCGTGTAGCCTTCATAGGTGACATCTCCACCACTTGTTGACACAACATCAGTTACAAGGTCATATAATGCATGAGTCCCACGGATACCAAGAATCACAAGTTTTCTTCGAGGATCAATACCAATGTAATACCCAGGTCTCAGCACACTGGAGTTCTTGACAAATTTTAAGATATTACTTTCTCGAAGCATGCTTTGCTTGGCAAGGCCGGCAGCAGTGTCTCTATAACACCCTTTTGCCAATTCCAAATTATATATTAGGTCTTGTATCTAGGTCATAAGCATCACAGACAAGGTAAATATTATCAACACAACAAACAATAACACCCAGAGAGTACAAAGATCAAATTTACTTCAATGAACATTCTTTATTTGTTCACCTATAGCAGAAGTTAGCAATTACCACAGATTCTGAAGAAATTTGGACGCCCTTGACATCTTCAGGTGGATTTATGGATGCCTGCCGACGATACATAAGATAACCAATTATGAAATCAGTCAGGCTCCAATCCTGTATTCCAATTTTAGTTTTCTGGATACTCGCGATAATTTCCGCAATTGAACGATTAATAGGTGGAGGCTTACTTTCAGATCCATTACCTATATGTTGAAAAGATCCCCAAATAAGAAAAAATAAGCATAACATCAAACATGGGTTGCAACACCGCCTGAAGCACTTTGTAGAATGTTTTAAAGACAGTATCAGCCACATCAAATGCATAACCAAGAGACTGGCCATGACGACAAGATCAAGACTAAACCGGTATTTCATACCATGCAAAAACCATTTAATTGTTCAGACCTTAGCGGTACAAGTCAATGCAAAGACAACAGGGATACCAAGCGTATTAAGCAATACCCGCCAACCCTTTAGTTACATAAAGGCTGTTTCAGTAAAACCAGTGGTGGAGAGAATAGCTATTGAATCTTTACGGCAAAACATTTAGGCAGTGAAAAGATAGCATCACATCGATAACTATGCACATCATTATATCAAAGGCTCTGCAAGTCTGCAGTAATAAATTGTCGGACCTGTAGGCAGAGCCCACCTACAAAATTGTAAAGCGGGCTCAACTGCTTTCGTAAGCCAAGCGTGTTCCGACTTATTTTTATTATCATTCACATCATCATCATCATCAGAACTGTACTTGCTGATGCTATGGCCCAATTTTACATTTGTGGCTAAATCTGGTCTCTTTAGGGCCTTGTGCAGATCTTTGGCATCAGAATTTGATAGCTCTGATTGAAACCTGTTAAAGACACCATGTGCAAGACGTCCATATAATTCCTGTTTCTTTAGCATGTGTTTATCTGTTCAAATTTTAAGAAAACAAAGTTTAAATTGACATCGCAGAGTTTGAAATTTTAGATTAAAAGAGATAGATCAATGAACTGAAAACTACAAAGAATAATGAAAATCACCGGTATTTAGAAATGTCTCGCACTTCCATAGTTTCATATTTATACAACTATACAAGATTTAAAAAGTAAAGTTGAACAATTTTAACTGAAAACTACAAAGAATAATGAAAATCACCGGTATTTAGAAATGTCTCGCACTTCCATAGTTTCATATTTATACAACTATACAAGATTTAAAAAGTAAAGTTGAACAATTTTACTTTTGTTCCTTTTTTATACTACTACTCTCATTCTAATACGTATTAAATGTGGAGGATATTTTTGTCATGGGGGGTCCAAACAAATGCTAGTTTAAAGTATGCTACAAATAGGCTTTTACAAATCTCAGTTTGAGTAATTGCTAAACCTTGCTTGTGTTGAGAACTTAAGACCTTCCCAAACATTGTATTCCATATACGGAGTAATTGGTAACTATAGGTTGAACACAACAATTGTATTTCAATCCATGAGGCCATGGCCTCATAAATTCAATCTAATTTAATTCATGTTTATCAAATCACAGACTATTTAATTCCACGAAAACTTATCAAATCTAGGTTGTTTAGTCGTTCACCATCGCCACAGACCTCACTGCACCCAATAGGATTATAGGACTACCATTTTATGGAGATAAACTCATCAATTTGTCATACCACAAAACCTCATGAAGCTTATATTTGCTTATATTTCACACACCCTTGCCAACAATCTTGCTGTTCCGTACTTGACACCTCATTGCTCATATTTCATACCAACCCTTGCCAATGATCACGCTAATTCTATCAAGTACCGTAACATTATTACTCCGAGCTATCAAATCACACACTAATTAATTCAACTTAAAACTTATCAGACTTGGCCTATGTTTAGGTACCATAAGTCACTGCAACTTCATGCAGTTCACCTATCATAGCACAACACCTCATGTCGCTCATATTTCAAACACATCCTTGCCAATGATCTAGTTACTTGATAACTCATTATACCACAAAACCTCATACCGCTCATATTATATAATGTTGCTACTTGATACCTCATCGCTCAGATTTCATACAAAATCCCATATCGCTCAAATTTCATACAAAACCCCATATCACTCATATTTAATACACATCATTGCTAATAACTTGCTACTTGTCGTAGCTTATACAGTATCCTACAAAACCTCATCTCACTCATATTTCAAACTCATCCAGTCATCCTTGCTAGTTGCTAATAACCTACCTATTTGAAAACTTGTCACTCATATCCTACAAAACCTCAAATCACTCATATTTCATTCAAAACCTCATATCGCTCATATTTCTTACTCATTCTTGCAATAATCTAGCTAATTGAAAGTTGAAACTGTCACTCATATCGTACAAGACCTCCTATCGCTCATATTTTATACAAAACCTCATATTGCTCGTTGCCCATAATCTTGCTACTTGATACCTCATAGCTCATATTCATACACAACCGCATATCACTCATAGTTCAAACAGAACAAAACCTCATGTCACTCATAGATAGTCATATTTCATTCCCATCCTTGCTAATAATCTTGCTACTTGATACCTCAACGCTCATATTTCGTACAAAACCTGATGTTGCTCTATTTCATACAAAATCTGATGTTGCTCATATTTCATATACATCCTCGCCAATAATCTAGCTACTTGAAACCTAATCGCTCATATATCCTACAAAACATCGCTCATATTTCATTCAAACCCTCACATTGCTCATAATTCATACACATCCTGGCGAACACCTCCTGATACTTGAAACCTCGTCGCTCATATTTCATAGAAAACCTAATATCATTCATGTTTCATACACATCCTTGCCAATAATCACGCTACTTCTATCAAGTACCGACACACTCCAACTATAGGCATTCAAATTTTCAACAGCAATACATTCAAACTGAACAGCACGCACTAACACAATAAATTTAACAGCAACTAATCAATCCTGCATAAATTGCTTGAATCCTAGCTCAAATTCAAATATTCATACTAACATCAAAACCGCTATCAAATTACACATTTCACATAATGAAATCAACACGCATAAGATTATTAAACAATAAAAGAATGAAAAAAATAGCTGCGAAATTAATTAATTTATTAATTAATTAACTAAAAGAGGTGAAAGTTATACCTGTATGACGCAAAAATCGCATAATAGAACGATGCGCCATTGTTACGCGGCGAAGTTCAAGGTGAAGAAAACGAAGAAACGCGATTACGGAGACGGCGACGAAGAAGGTTCGTTGATAAATGCGGTATTTCGATTAGACGCCATTGTTAAGGGTAAAATTGTCAATTACTTGAAGATTAAAGATTGAGGAAGAAGCTACGCGAAGAGAAGATGACATGTGGACTGTGATGTGGTGCTTGGGCTTCGGGATATTTGGTAGCGGTGGTTATTAGTTTGATTTATTTGGGTTTTGGTCCAAGCCCAACGTAAACTTCAAACATGGTCAATGGGTCTATGACTCTAAGTCAATACTTTTCAGTAGTCGAGTCACTCAGGTCGGATATATAATATTCAATGATAAAATAATATTGAAGAATAGTTAGGATTTGTTTTTTTTGTTGTTGTTGATAACAATATAACTAAACTGAATTGAGTTGAATTGAGCTAGCTGAACTTAATTGAGGTGAAGCAAGGTTTTATTCTTTTCTACTGAAAATAGCCAAAATGAACTGAATTTAACTTAACTGCATGAAGCTAAGTTGAATTGAACTGAAATGAAGTAAAACCCTGTTCTTTTTGGCTGAAAATAGCTTAATTGAACTTAATGGAACTGCACTAAATTTAATTGAAGTACGCTGAATTTGATGAAGATGAAAAATTGAAATGAACTGAATTGAAGTGAAATTAGCTGAAATTAAGTCCCAAACAACATGACATGATATAGTGATTTGTGAAAAGATGAGCTGAACTGAACTGAATGAAACTAAATAAACTATACTAAATTAACCTGAATATAGCCGGAGCTAACATTAAGTCAAGAAAAACAAGGCCTCAAGTAAGTTTAGTTTGGATATTACGATTTACGAGTTTATGATTGAGACTTTGGCTAACATTTGTTAGAGATTAGAGTGTTTGAAATAAGTATGAATTCGACTTGATTTGAGTTATTTTAGCAATTTATTTCCGATCAGGCAATCAAATTGGGCTATTTATGGAGAAAGTAACTCCTAATACACTAGTTTAAATACGTAACTTTCATGCCGAGTTATTTATCGTACATGTCTTACCATAAGACGATCTTACAAGAAAATCACTCAAAGGGATAGCTTCTACAAGACCATCCTGTATTACCCAAGACCCGACCTGACCCACTCAAACCCGACCCAACTGATCCGGTTGCCATCACTAGGACGAACTTGTTAAGTAGCACGAACACTCCTCCTAATCAGCCGTCCCGTGTCCGACACGACACTCATCGGACACACGCCGGACACGCCTAAATGTGTCGGATACCAATAAATGAGGAATGAGATGTCGAAAGACTGAAAAATATTGATTAGAAGACGGGTTTGAGTGGGAAATGAGAATAAGTTATAGTCAAAGTCAAATTTTAGCTTCAATTATTTAAATTTAATATCAAATACATTTACAAAAATAAAATAATACCTTAATTTTAACTATAAATATATATTTTATTAAATTTAAATAACGTGTCCCGTGTCCTAAATTTTATGGGATGTCGTGTCACGTATCTGTGTCGTGTCTGTGTCAGTGTCCGTGTCCGTTTTGGTGCTACCTAGCTAACTTGTGTATAGAGGCTTGCAAATGGGCTGTGATTGATATTTGGACTATTGGATATTTTGCCCAAATCATAACAACCCTTAGGACAAACCCTAAATTTTATTCATCGCCGTCTTTTATAAATTCCCAAACCACAAATCTTGTGTTTCAATCAATCGAATAAACTCCATTATTTTCCCTATTTTTTCTTCTAATTTCTCTAATATTTTCACGCAATTTATTTATTTATTTATTTATTTATTTATTTACATAATTAATTTTCAATTTATTTTAATTTAAAATCAACAGAGAGTAATTGAAATGATGATTGAACTTGTTTCCCTATTGGTTTGATTCGCCGATATGATGGCGTATTAACGTATTAGCTCTATCTGATCATTTCTCTGTTTTTTTCGTTCCTCGATTATTAAGTCTCCTGTAAAACGGTTTTATTCAACTCGTCCGTCTTTTTTTTAGGGATATTTTACGTGGTATCCCGTGTTTTTTTATTTTCTACGTAGTAACCTTGTTTTCACATAAAACGCCTTAAGTGACGATTTTTTTTTCAAATCAAAGATATCATAAACGCGGTCAATTTGGAAAAAAAATGTCGCATTCGAAACTCGCTACAAAGAGGTACGGTGAGTCAAAGTTTAAAGTTTGACTGACCGTAATTCCTGCCACTAGTTCAAAAACTGAATTTTTTTTTTTTCCAGATCAAAGATCTCGTAAAGCCGGTCAATTTTTAAAAAAATCGCCACTTTCAGAACTTTTGATTGTGATTTATGGTCATTCAAAGGCGTTTTTGTTAAAAATGAGGTTACCATTTAGAAAATAAAAAAATACGGGGTTACCACGTAGAATATCCCTTTTTTTTTAATAGACTACCGGCAAAAGATATGAAATGATGAACAGATAATTCCCTATTGGTTTGAATCACCAGAATGATGGTGTATTTGTATTCGTACTGTCTGATCATTCTTTTTTGTTTCGTACTCACTCCGTCTCAATCATTACTCGTAAAGAATAAAAATGTAAACAAATAATTACGTCCGACTAGTTTAAATATTGAAGCACATATCGAAGGCTTGACTAAATGTTAATTTTAATAACTGTTGAGCTCAAAAATTGTGCGACATTAAGAGTTTTATACGAATTATTTGTTCGTATAATTTGTCAGTTCTGGTTGTTTTGTTGCTCTATTTTGAATAGCTTGAAAATTTCCGGATGACAAACATGGTTAATTGGATAGTTCTGCTTTGTTACGACTATGATCGTCTCATTTTTTTTCAAAGGTTTGTCGCGGGACTGAGACTGTGGACTGAACTGGGGAAGTCTTTTGGACAGAAACTCCAGACTGAGACTGTGGACTGAACTGGGGATGTCTTCCGGACTCCGGACTGAGACTCTGGACTCCGGACTGAGACTGTGGACTGAACTGGGGATATTTGTCCAGAAACTCCGGATTGAGACTGTGGACTCCGGACTGAGACTGTGGACTGAACTGGGGATATCTGTTCAGAAACTCCGGACTGAGAATTTTTGTAAATGTGGATAAAAATGCGAAGTTATTTGGTGTTTTGATGCTCAACATATGATACCTGGGTGATTGAGCTCGGTTCTTCACTCTTTAGAAGGTAGATCAGCACATATTAGCCTACAGTAGCTATCGTCGATTGTCAGGTTTGGTTAGTCGAATTGTTTTCCAAAGTAGATTACTAGGTTCAGTAGCCGAACTGTGATCATTGGTATACAAGTGAATTCGTAGTAGTATCAGCATTGAACTGTGATTAGTGGCATTAAGCATACAAGCGATACCAGTTGAGCTAGCTGATATACACAGAAATTATACTGGAAATGGTTTGCTGCGAGCGTCCTGGCCTAAGAGTTAGTCCAATGCTGCAAGTTGGGAACTGCGAGCATCTTCATATCGATAAGTTCAGTTCAGTCTCTCAGTGACCAGCAGAGCTACATAGCTCGAATATTTGTGTGTCGACTGTCATGTAATGCTAACTGGTACATTTAACAGTTCCAACTTCCAATTAACATCATGCACTAGATTTCTCAATTTCCTGTCCTGGTCTCTTTGAGATTCCGCTAGTTTTGTACAAGAACATCTCATCCTACCGATCTTGGTACTTCTATACTCCGTATTTCTAAGCATATATGAATTTCAGTTCACATGTAAGTCGATTTCACAGTAGAATTTATATTTGTCAGCAAAGTTGGTGGTCGCCGATGTGAAAAACTCAACACATAAATTATTGTACGACACTGTTAATCTGAGTCGAGTATTTCTAACCGAGTAACTAACTGACCGAGCTACCTACTCAGCGGCATGAACTACGGTTAAACTGACAACTTCAGTCAGTCTCCTATAAGAAAGAGACATCCGTCTTAACATTGACGGGTCAAATATCATCCCATCTGGGCCATCTGGCCATATAGGACAAATCTTTTGCTATTTTCCACACGCATTATGTTTTTGTCTTTTCATACTATTTGACTCGTCTTTTCATACTATCAACTTGTAGACAAATCCACTTGTAGTTAACACTAAATATAAAATGACATTATACTTAACTACTATGATCAAGATATACTAAATTAATAATTCCTTTTGTTTTCTGATAATTAATTTTGTCATTACAGACAAACACAGTGACTGATGAGTATGCTGCATATCAATGAAAAATATTCTATGTTTTCTTTTCTTTTCCTGCAATTTAATTATTGTTTTCTGTGATTTACTTTATGAATTTAAGCATCTCTCAGAGATTTTCTGCAGCATTATTAATTGTTCAGTCCACCTAGAATATGCTTACATTTCATGATTGCTAATTTTTCTGATAAAAAATAGTAAATGATAGACTTGTATTATTTTGGTCTCGAAATTTATTGCACCCGTTTATCAATGATATCAACATCGACCATTAATTTCTCCAAATATAAGCAAAGTCGACATCATTCGACAGTGTTTCTGTAATTTTTGTGTAAAAAAGTCACTAGGGCATTTTTTATGCTAACCAGTTTTACACCCAGGTCATAAGTACCTGCGCTAAATAACTTTACCGGTTAAACTAAGTGACGTAATGAGTAATGAGTAATGACCCTAGCTTAAATAGAACTCCTAAGACTTCAGAACTCACATACAAAAGATGAACTGTGACAGGGAGAAAGAGCTAAATGAACTGATATCTACAAAAGCTGGTGTAAAAGGACTTGTAGATTCTGGGATTACTAATGTCCCTAGGATCTTCAAAGTCAAACCGGAACTCGACAACAATCCTACAAACAACATTCATAATCTTCAGGTTCCAGTAATCAGTCTCGAAGATTACCAAGGCGAAAGGCGACACAAGATCGTAGAACAAGTTCGACATGCATCTGAAACATGGGGGATTTTTCAAGTTGTTGGTCATGGAGTTTCCTGTGATGTTATGAAGAATATGCTTAGCAGTGTGTCGGAGTTTCACGAGCAGCCGACAGAATTGAAGCAAGAGTTTTATTCTCATGATTCTAAGAGGAAGGTGTGGTATTATATGACTGTTCAATCAGTTTATAAAACTGCATTTTGGAAGGATACTATTGCTTGGCAGTTTGAGGATTTCGAAACTGAGTTCCAAGTCTTACCTCTCATTTGCAGGTATATTTCAGCCTATCAATCGTCCTGATCTCTGTGGGTGTGTCTTAACTCTTAAGTTTCTTTGCTTTATGCATATGAGAGTTTCGGATTTGGCGTGTTTCAGTTTCTTTGCTGCAGGGACCTTTACAAGTCGAGTTCAGTCCTGTATTCAAATGTGTTTATACTGCTGCTTTCTAGTTTCTTCTTATTAACTTTGATCATATTCCGTCACAACTTTTGCAGAAAACCTATGTCTGATTATGTATCACACGTTATTACGCTAAAGACGGAATTAAGCAAACTGCTATCAGAGGCACTAGGGCTTGACAGTGATCACCTTGAACAAATGCAATGCATGGAAGCTAGGAAACTAGTAGGTCATTACTATCCAAGTTGCCCTGAGCCAGAATTAACCATGGGAACAGCAAACCATTCAGATCCTTATTTCTTTACCATTTTATTGCAAGACAATGTTGGCGGTCTTCAAGTTTCGCATCAAAATCAATGGATAAATGTTCAGCCTATTGACGGAGCACTTATTGCGATAATTGGTGATATGTTTCAGGTAAATGATACTTCAATGTTTTTGGTTCAGTAACAGTCGGTCAATGCAATTTTCGACTGTTTCTCGTTTTTGTATATTTTCAACCAGCAACGCTAAATAAACGGTTTTGTTTCTTGTAGCTTATAAGCAATGACAAGTTTAGGAGTGCTGAACACAGAGTGGTGGCCACGAAACGAGGACCTCGATTGTCTGCAGCATGCTTCTTTTATCCAACTACTGTGAATCAAGAGCTGACTTTCGAGCCTCTAAATGACGTACTCTCGGATGACAGTCCTGCATTATACAAAGAGATCACACATTCTGAATACCTCAAGCATCACAGTTTACATGGAAGCTGTGCTTCCAAAGCTCTTCCTGGTTTACGATTATAGTTCAGATCAAGGTTGCCTAATGGCCCTAATTCATTATGAATACGCCTCACCCACTACGCGATACACTCTTAAAACTTAAAAGAGTATGTTACATAGATTTAAGTAAGCAAAATCCGATGTGCGATTCACTGAGGCCGAGTGACTCGAGTCAATTCGGGAATTCTGACTGTGTTTTCTGTACTTGTAATTCAGTGATTGGTATACAAGTATCAAGTTAATATGTCTGTTCTTAACAAACTTTTATTATTAAGGCAAAAGTTTACTGGTTGTCCAGATTATTACATAATCTAACAAACGACGAATTAATTACTCCAAAAAAAAGACAAACATTACCCTAATTCCTTGGCTTAATCCAAGAATGAACTGTAGAAATTTAATATGAACAGTTTACAGTTGTAAGTTACAGCCGAAATTGAGTGAGAGCTTTGGAGCCAGCATTTCCTTTGGGAATAAAGCATTGAACGTAATCAGCTTGGCTAGTCGCCTTGTAGAGAGGCGTAACACCATCCACCAGGAGCTCGTTTATTGGTCCATATGCTCGGTCTTTGTTTTCGCAACTTGGACAGAAAAAGCAGGCAACTGATACTCTAGGTCCAATTGGACTGGCTAGTACCCTGTGTTCTGCACTGTGGAATATGTCATTGCTGACAAGCTGCGTAAAACCAGAAGAGCGATTTAGTCTTTTTGCAAGAAAATTACAGCAAAGCCCAGTTTCTTGAGTTTTTCAGATTTATTTTGCCAGGTCTATTTCCAAATGACCCATAATGAACATGACCTTGAAAATCGCGTAAAACTGTCTGCAATCCCAAAACATAAGAAAGAAATAAAAACGTTTTCATATGACCATGACCCATAATGAAAACTGTGTCAAAAATTGTATCAACCGAGTTCCTAAACATAAGATGTGCAGACAATAGGACCGATAATGAAAATTGCGCACACAACTGTTTCAACAGACTGCAATTCCGAAACATAAAAAGTGCAGACAATTGCATTGACCGGCCTTTACCCCAAACTATATACAAACATTTTAACGAGTCATTTTTCTTTTGTCCGTCACAATAATTGTCGTATGGAAATAATCAAAACAAAGCTTAAAGCATTAGCTTATTTACCTGCAACATGTCACCTACGTTAGCGATAATGGATCCTTCCATGGGGTTCACATCTACCCACTGATTTTCATACAAAACCTGAAGTCCATCAATGTTGTTATGCACAAGAATGGTGAAGAAATAAGGATCAGAATGCTTAGGTGTCCCCATGACTAAGGATGGTTCAGGGCAAGCGGGATAATAGTGACAGTTCAGTTTCTGAGATTCCATGCATTGCATCATTTTCAGGTGGTTACTATTTAATCCAAGTGCCTCAGACAGTAATTCTGACAGTACGTCTTGCAGTCTCGTCGTATATTTCAGGTAATCTGACATCGGTTCTCTGCAATGGGGAAGAGAACAAAAAACAGCCACTTGAATATCAAACATGGTGAAATAAAAACTGTATGATCTGAAAAGACGCTTATTATATTCCCTAGCATAGTACTCCGAATTAAATACAGCTTACAGTCACAGTCGTGGTATCGGATATTACCTGCAAACAGAAGGCAAAACTTGACCCTCTTCAATAAAGCCCTTCTCAAAATGACAAGTAATTGTATCCTTCCACAAGGCAGTCTGAAAAACACGATGTAACGAGAGACGATACTGAACCATACTTGCTTCATCACGCGAGTAAAACTCGCTCTTCAACTCCACAGGTTGTTCATTAAACTCCTGAACACAGTCTAACAACCCTTGTATGACTTCCTTAGGTAACCCATGATTGATCAGCTCAAACATTCCCCATGTTCTCGATGCTTCAAGTATTTCACCAACAACCCGGCTCCTTCTATCCCCTTCTTCCAAGTCTCGAAGATCAATGACAGGAATACGTAGACTGGTCTTACAGGTTTCAGCTGCTGCATCCTGTTGATGCTCTTTTGGGTAGATAAATATATCAGGAACTTTGGTGATTCCTGAATCAACAATTCCTTTAACTCCGGTTTTTGTATTTTCGAGTTTAATTAACTCTTCTTCTCTACTGGTTTTTGAATCATCCATTTCAGAGGCTTTAGATTGTGTTAGTACGTTGATTTATGCCATCCGAAAGTTTTTCATAAGATAATCAGACCATAGTTTATAATTATACAAGTTGGTTCACTTTCCTACAAAAATAGAATATATATAGGCCGTGAATTTAGACACTGCCTCCGTCCCAATCATTTGTTTACTTTTGACTAAAATACCCACACGTAAACAAATGATTGGGACTGGCGGAGGTAGTATTAATTATTATTGACCTTGACTCATGTTAGACAGTTGGATGTTGAACTGTCTTACCAAATAAAATAGTTTGATCAATTCATGAGTTAATCATCTTGGAAAGGTGCATGATTGTTTTCTTTTGGAAGGAAGCACATGACATGTTTGTATAGTACAACTGTACAGGTAATCCCTCTTTAGAGACTTACCACTAGGTAAAGACATCTTCGACTTGTAGTCGTAAACTATCAATGGCGCTCAACGGACACTTTTTCATCACAACACCGCCTTATGAGCTGCAACGGCTAATACTGTCCAATGGTAGGGGAGTTTGAACTTGAAATCTACGCTAAGATCTCATCGGTACAACCTTTGCTTATATCAACCAAAAAAAAGGCACTCTATATATTCATGTCAAAAGTTACAGTCGTACAAATCCCGAAAGAGGGCAAAACTCAAGAACACACAAAACATACAGCGAATACAATCCTGAAATAGAAAGGTACAAACCTATTTTATACTCAAAGAGGGAAAACAATTCCGAAGTAGAAGGGTGCAAACTCTAACTAGTGGTAATAAAGAAAAGAAAACCACACGTCCACACCGACAAATCTTCGGCTAAATACGGCCAACTCACAGAACTTTAAGAACACTTGCATGAAGTTCCTGTCACCAAACTAGCTAGTCTTTTTAAACAGAAGTTTTGGATTGTAGAATCTGGACAAGTGACCACAAAACATCCATGCGGTGCAAGTTCCGGTTGCTCTGACCCTGCAACGTCATTACATTAATCACCTCCTTGCATTAACGACCATGACAGGAAATTTCTCTACGAGTAAGATTAGCCAACAAAAATATATTTATATTCAGTAGTTAAAGATTACCTCAACTACGAACCGCATCCATGTTTTGTCTCCACGACCGTCTGTGATGCCTTTCAGAATGGTCAAGCCTAGGCTCCTGATAGCCTCTGTTATCTCCAGAAAATAGTCGCAATCATCACATAACATCTGTACATATTAAACGGTAAACTATCAGGCAACAGAAAGTTCTGACAAGAAGGCGAAATTCTACATAAATGTCTTCTTTTGCTCACTAGAGTTATGCATTGTTGTTAATGCCATTACCCTATTGTATAGGTCACCGGACTATGACGAGCTATAATCACTATGTGACCAGTTTTATAACAAATTCTTGAGCCGATGATAGGCAGATAGGTAGGCAGATAGGCTTATACACAGACAACACAGTACACACATACCTCTATTAGCATCTGTCCATTCATATTAAGATTTTCAACTAGGATAGGGCAAATTTTCATATGCCCACCCACCTCCACAGCCCAGCTTGAACCTTGCTCATAACCCGATCCTAGCACACCCATCTCATTGCAATCCTACAAAGACGATAGAGAATAAACATCAAATGTTGAGGAGTTTAGCAAGATCTAATTAGTTTGAAGGGTATACTTCGACTTCAAATATCGCGTGGCGAGTGAATTGGGGTTAATAGGCATGATTTAAATTCAACTTCAATAGTTTTGATATTTTATAATCCAAGGTTATGCAGGCATACCTTTGATTTAGCACAGTTACTAAGCTTATCAGAATGCTTAGTAACGTTTTGCATGAAAGCCATGTGCTTTATTGTTCGCTCCAGCAATGAATCAATGCTACACTGCGTAAGTTAGAAGAAAATAATTTATCAATACTTTATAATTTCATAAGAAGAAATTCAAAAGTTCACATTTCACTGAGAAAGCCTTTACCTTTGATCCATTAGGCACCAGCTCTCGAAGCTCTTTAATGCGGTCTTGGATTAGCTGCCTATCTCTAGGCCGAGGCCGGCTATTCTCCCCGGGTCTTGCCCTTTTCTTGTTGGGTTTACCCGGTTCAACTGAAGACCTAATTCTATAGGAATCTGAGGAATTTAAGCAGTTTTGTGAACTTTCCTCTAGAACAGAAGAGCAGCCCATTGAATAACGGGACGAGCCAATTGTATGGCTTGTACTGATAGATGGCTCGGGCATTCTTTCAGTGGTCAACATTGAGTCAAACGTAGAGATTGACTTCGATTTCTTAAGTGCATCCTTACGACAAAAGTCTGCCACGACAGCCTCTAAAAGATGATCTTTGCCAGAACTGGACGTGAGCATGCTGCTTTCTACAGCTTCTGGCATATGGGAAGTGGAAATATCTTCAGGCTTTTGGATATCATATGGAAAAGGATAGCATTGTTTAAAGAATGCAGGACCTAGAGCTTCGTGCAGCTCGGTGCCAGCAGAGAACATGAAGGATGAATTTAAGTCGCCTGAGGTCTCGAGGCAATTAAATTCTGGAAGAATCTCTATATTCTTCTCCACATTTTGTTTGGCGGTAGGATCTAAAGCCCGCAGTTCGTCAATCAAAGTTGTGTTTTCTGTAATGCAACTCTGTGAAGGATAACAAATTTGTCTATTATCATTAGCACCACATCCATTTTGAATCTTAGTATTACAACTACTGTAATTTGGGCCGCTCAGTAGATCCGTAGATTGATTGATTTGGGCCGAAAATCTATCTTTGCTGAGCAACCCAACTGGCCCGTTAAGATGCACACCGGGCATTGAATCCCGAGGATAATCTATATGCTTCTCAAGAGATGGAATATCAGCAGAATTAGAAGAATTGTGCTCCTTCTTGTCGGATTTATCAAGTAGGTAACTTTGAAAAACATCTGGACTCGAAACTCTTGAAGGTATGTCCGGCTGCAAAGAAGAAAGCTGAGTTCAAGATAGATGGAGTAGAAACATATGTAGCACTTATGCAGAGGAAAAATCGAATACCATTTGCAACATATGCTGGAGGTTGCATTGCACTGGAGTCTGGACCTGGTATGGTGAGTATTGAAGAGAGGAAAATACATCTCGTATATGAGCCAAGAACTGCAGGCTCTCGTTTACCTACAAACCCACAAGAACCAACAATTAACAGTGAGTAATGAAAAATGTTAAAAGGATATTACGTGTATAGTGTCCACTTTTCTTGCGGTGGTGACTTTTCACGACTTTTATGATGTCAGCAAAGTTGGTGACTTTTTGTCTTTTTTACAGAGTTAGTGTAATCGAGTATTCACTATGCTGAATATTAAGTCGAACATAACTCACTTTATTTATGGAGCCGAACTGTATAACTCCATGAGGAACAACAGCTGCTACAACAATGGTCTGCAGAAGAACACAATTCACGGTAAGCAAAGCTTTAACTAGCAATTGATACTTGTACGTCAATGTAGCAGGGTTGAAAGGGTAAAGCATTCTCACAAGGTCACACACAAGGTCACAACAATATGACTACACAACACCCGAATGCCTCAGACCTCAGAGGCCTCTGCAAATGACGGGCAGGGAGATCGGATCTAAAACAGCCTTGCCACTGTGTTAACAACATAGAGAGGTTGCTTACACAGGACCACTAAGAAAATTGCGTTAAAAAATGTATCTAATGATCCGTACTACCCAATAAAAAAAACTGTTGCCAGATTTTAGACACTTAATGTTAGGTCACTACGATCGCTTAAGCCTTTACTGCGATATAGTAGGCGGCTTTTCTTGGCTAAGGTTAGAGGGCTATATTGCTTTGTTCTACCATAATCCAAAACCAAATAATAGCGAGTCTTTGGCAAAAATTGGAAATGGATACGATATGAATACTCAAGAAAACACTAACAGTAACATTAGGAAGAGCATACCTTGATTCCAGATGCAAATTGCGCTTTCCAACCATCACAGAACTGGAATGCAGAAACAATCAGTACGGAAGGAAAGAGAAAAGTAACTAATTAAGATCAATGAATAAGATGGCAAAACAATTATATTATCCAAAGAAGAAAACTCACCTCAAGGGTTGAATAGGAATCTAAAGCATGTTCATCAGCAATAATCCATTGATGCTTCCCTGTAAGAGCCACCTGGCCGACGATCCTGTTCATGAAACAGATTACAAAAAATCCATACTGAAGTAAAATGTCTGAGCCCATACTGAAGTAAAATGTCCGAGCCTCTGAGGAATCGATAACACGAGAAATACTGATCAGTGTGAAAGAGAAAGGAGTAGTAAGTTTATCTGGTCGAAACTTACCCTTCTCCTAGAGAGTGTACATGGAAAGACATATTTGCCACAGCCAGGCTAAGAGAACTATGGGCATATTCCCCATCTTGCGAGCTGTCAGAAGTTTGGTTGAAGCTTTTGCTTTCTGATGGAACAAGTTTGTCTTGATTATTGTAGTAACCATCTTCCCATGTTAGTACCCTGGATTAAGTTCCATCCAGAGGGCGTCAAACAAAAATAAATCATAAGACTCAGATGGAGGCTAGATTCTAAAGTGCATGAGTGAAGGCAGTCATATATACGATGTCGCACGGGCTCCCACAAATTGCAGGGTGGGGGGGAATGTGGGATGTTGCAATATATGAAGCCTTAACCCTGCATCAAAAACACGCTTACTCTATTTCCAATTGACCCGTAATGAAAAATTGAAAATTGCATCCAGTGATTGGTACTTGACAATGAAAATAAGCGCACCCAGTTAAGTGGGCTATTTGTCTTTATTCCATCATAATCTTAAGACGAAGAATAAAGAGTGGCTTTTGAGACTAACGTCTAAGAAGAGGGCTTCAAAAACAAACGAATCATAATGCTCCACAAGTAGGCTAGAATGTAGAATGCATGAATTTTGCAGGTGTATATCATTGGCTAAAACTTGTGAAATTTTATAAGATATTTCTGTGATTCTTTCTCGATTATATATTTTCTTAGTCTAATAGAAAAACTCAAATGAAAGATCTGGAGACAGGTCCAAACATTACATATGTCGGATTCACAATTCACAGAAATATGATCTGAACTTTTAACAGTCTGATGAACAAGACATCATGGATATGCTACAAATAAGACAGGCAAATGACACTGGAAAAGTTTGCAAAGCTAAAACAAATACGTCAAAGGATCCAAGAAGCCCTAGGCTAGCCAGTTACGTAGGACATTATAACAAACTCCTATCAAGTAAGCATGAACATATGTAAATCTTCTGAATAGCATAGAAATCAACTCAAGGCACGCCGGACATTTAAAACTTGAAGTCATACTTCATTAGTTCCAACCAAAAGCATCACATTCAAAACACCAACATACTGAAGAGTCGAGAAGTGAAAAACTCAAACTTACATTCGATCATGATGTTCGAGCTTCCAGAAAACCGCATAATTCCATTCAGTTTTCCAACATAGGCTCCGAAGCAATTGCTGTAAGTGAGTAGCCATCTTCTCACTAACCAACCAGCAAATTCAAATTCTATCACCCCCTCCCACAACTAAAGAACACTTCACCCACAACACTTGGGTTCGTTATTTCGAAACACTATCAATTTGCCACACACAAAAATCTCAGCAATCTACTTACCCCTTCCCTAACTCTCTAAATCTAACTTCCTCTATATGAACCTCTTCCTGCTTGTTTCCTCCTTAACCCTGCTCGCCGCTTTATTGGCGGTCCAACTGTTGGCAACAGCATGCAACCTCTCCCCATAATCAGTAAACAAACAAGCCTAACACACACCCCTAGTACTACTACTGTGGGCCGGTCTCTTGCACCTACTTCTATAAGCCCGCTGCAGACGACTCAACAAACCCTCAACAAGCTTAACAACAACACAACAATTCAAGAAAACTAATCATACCCACATCATAATTCACTCCAAAATCACAATTCCTCAAACAAAATTCCATCATATACATACAAATTCCAATATGGGTAATTTCCAATTTCCAAAATTCCAACTTTTTCACAAAGATCCAATCTTTATCACAAATTCATATAGTTTAACTAATATCAGATGACATTGTTACTTGATATAATCAAACACAAATAAAGTATGATTAAAGGTGCAATAACTGCAATTGTAAACTAAAATTGACACTAAAAAAAGTGTGATAGAAGTAACAAACCAATACGAATTATACTATAAGACTGTCGTATGGTGCGACCACAGAAAATGGATGAAAGTTCCAAACTTTACTCAACTCACAACTCACAACTCACAACTCAATTCTTGAACAATAACAAATTCCATGATCTTCTCACATTTAAAAGGGGTGGTAAAAATTTCCACAAAAAGTAGAAAAGGAAAGTGACCCTTTTACAAAAATAATATAAATAAATGGAAAATGTAGGAAAGTTTTGATCTTTAACCAACTTTAGTGTAAAAAACAATATAATAAAATCAAATGAATGTTGCTTTTTGAAATTGCTATATTGTTTTTTCTTTACTTTTCTTGCTTTTTTCAGTGAAGAATGTTTGAGTGCCTCAGTCTAAAACTATGCACCCCATAATCTTATCCTGCACCCACTTGATACATGGCTTAATTTCTTGCAATTTTTTGGAAAAAAATGTTTTATTTTATTGATTTTACAAGTACCCTTTAGTGGAATAGACTTGAAATTCATGAAATTCTAGAGGAATTACAAAAATGTTGGGGTTTTAATGTGAAAAAAAGGGAATAAAATGCAATTGAGTAGTAATTTAATGGGAAACAAAATGATTTCAATGTATGGAATTTGCTTCTTATCCACCCATCACTCATTCTTATTACATTTACCTAATAATAACAGATTAACAATAATAATCATTGGCGAATTTTGGATGTTGATATATGATTATATGAACTATTGACTTTGTGGGAAAATATTTAAAATCGAACTATCCACTAAAATGGGATTGAATAATAATTTTACACTTAAATATGAAAATTTAACTGAGAATAATAACGGTTAGTCTCTTTTACATTTTATCATAAATGACGATATTTTTCTGTTATAAGCTCGTCAAAAGCAAGAATCCCCTATCTACTAAAAGAATAGGTAATTTCATCATTTTTCCCTCCAAAAAACATCTTCTTAAATAAGGAAGCTAATAACATTAAATGCATTTACTAAACAAGGAAAGTAATAAAAATATTTTATTTCATTAACTTATTATATTTTCTTTAAAATCAATTTTTTCGTCAAATTATATTAATTTCATTAAAGTCTAAATTATAATCCCCTTAATTAAAATATAAATAAAATTTATATAAAACTATAAACAGTTAAATTTTATATTGATGTTATTATTTGAGAACGACCGAACTCATACTTCGTATAAAATAAAACTGTAAATCGTTATTATTACTTTTGTGACAAAAAAAATTAAGAGAATTTAAAATTGAAATCATTAAATTCGTGGTCTAACAAAATATTTGTTTAAAATATATTTCAGCACATTACTCACTTCTTTTGATTAATTGTCAGTTACTATTAATCTTTTTCTCAAAGCAAAATACAAAGACCATAAATATAAAAAGTTAATGAAATACCACTAATTATAAGTAATTTATCAAAAATAAAAAAATACTTTATATACCGCAGTTCATAGACTATACATCTAAGTACTACCTCTTAATATCTATTTTCTGAGTTTTATATTAAAGTTTTTGAGTTTTATTTTAAATATCATAAGTTTGTAGTATTAAGTTTTTGAGTACATTTATTTAAAACATTAAACTAAAAAAAAAATATAATATTACTCAAAAACTATATTAGAAAATATTAATATGCTCAGAAATAATGTGTATATGCTCAAAAATTAAAAGGTTTGAGGTACTACCTCAGATGCGTAATCCTTTTTCTCTATATACCGTGCATTTATTGCACGGGGTCTAAACTAGTGTAATAATAATAATGACTTTTTAAGGGCACTCTTACATCCATCAAAATCAACTTTCAACTCCCCCATCTCATAAGGCTTTTCTCCACAAAAAAATGATCTTTTTGGGTTGAAATTCCACTAATGATTTTACTGCTTAAAGTTATAACACACCCACCCACCAAGTTTGCATATATGTGATTACCCACAATAGTAATTGTCTTTGTCATTCATCATTATATTCCTTTGGGTTTTGATTTGTTTCTTTATCTCAAATCTTGATGTTTTTCCTATTAAGTCAACAGATTTTGACCCCTCTAGAAGGTAAACAAATTGTCATTAGGTTTACCATGGGTCTTCGTCAGATAAATAGGATTATACATCCAGTTGTATATAAGTATTGTACAAAGCTATAAGAATCCAAACTTATATGTATTTTTTTCTGAGTTAATGCAAAATTCATATTTGTAATGTGTAAATAAATTGGATCAGATACTTTTTAATAAAGCTTATATTATTTAACATAAAGCTCGGATTCTACACCGTACAACCGGTACAACTAATTGTATAGTCCGTGAATTGGTCTTCGTCATGACTCTCAAAAGTTACGACTTATGATAGAAGAAAATTGAACATTTTATGATAAGTTTACCTAGGTATAAAATTATCACCATAATCCATACTTGTTATTCAACATTTCAGACCAATAACATGATATTCTAACTAGTATAGATCCCGTGCATGTATACGCGGTATTTCTAGATCATTTAATTTATAATTTATTATTTATAGATTTGAAATTGACACATTATTAATTTTTTTCATATTTTAATGAGGATACAAAATTGAAATGAAAAATTAATTAAAAGAATTAAGTAAAGTCATAAAATGTGTATTTTAATGAAAAAATTTACCATAAAACAAATGATTTCAATTTATAAATTAAATTTTCTCAAATAGTTTTAAAAAATCTTTTTGTCACGAAATTAATAATGTTAGCTCATAATTTTTTTTATACGAATTGAGTACGTGGTAAGTTTTTTTTTTTTTTTTTTTTTTTTATACAAATCTAATAATATCAATTTATAGTTTTTCATATACGAATTTTATATTTATCATGGTTTTATTTTATTTTAATTAAAAGATTATAATGATTAAAAGATTATAGGTTCATTAAAAGATAATAAAATTTAATAAAAATAAATTTTGTTTCCTTATTTAAGCATATTCCTTTTGGAGGGAAAACTATTGAAAATTTTTATTTTCTCACTAACAAGGGATTTATAGTTTTTCATATGCGAATTTTATATTTATCATGGTTTTATTTTATTTTAATTAAAAGATTATAGGTTCATTAAAAGATTATAGGTTCATTAAAAGATAATAAAATTTAATAAAAATAAAGTTTTGTTTCCTTATTTAAGCATATTTCTTTTGGAGGGAAAACTATTGAAAATTTTTATTTTCTCAGTAATAAGTGATTTATAGTTTTTCATATACGAATTTTATATTTATCACGGTTTTATTTTATTTTAATAAAAAAATTATAATGATTAAAAGATTATAAGTTCATTAAAAGATAATAAAATTTAATAAAAAAAAGTTTTGTTTCCTTATTTAAGCATATTCCTTTTGGAGCGAAAACTATTGAAAATTTTGTTCTCTTATTAATAAGGGATTCTTAAAAAGAGTTGTAACTTTTTTTATCGTCTTTTTTATTTATTTCATTCTAGTTCAGATTTGAGCCGATAAAGACCTTTAAGAATTCATAATACAGACTTTGATATTTAACATTCATTATTTTCACCATATTCCAATTCTTAAAAAGAGTTGCAATCTTTTTATCTTTTTTTTTTCATGTATTTCATACAGTTTAGTTTGAATTTGAGTCAGGTAAAATTATTAAAAATTCTACATACTAAGAACTTGTACTTAAAACCATTTATCAGTTGATCTAAGTGATCATGAACGTAACTTTTTATCATTGACGATATCGGAGTACGATTTTGAATTCGTTCATGAATCATATAACATAGTAATTGTGAGTTTCTGGACTTGCACCACACCAACTCAACATTATCTTCCATGCATAATGATTTACTTGAATAGTGAATTTCTTAGTTATTATTGCCATTCATAACTAATCATTTTTTCCAATATACTCTCAACTTTTTACTTTTCATTTTTATATTCAACATTTCGGCTAAGTAAATACAACATTTTTGTAACTTTTTAAGAAGGAATAAAAACATGGTGAAAAAGTAACATTATAGTAAATTTTAATCATGGTAATTAATAATAATCATGTTAAATTGATTTAATTAATCAAGAAGATTTACTTTGTTGGAAGTGTATTATAGATGTCATTCACCTATTTACTAACTTACTTGTAAAAGGAACATGATTTTGATTGAATCATTTAGACTATTCAATGATTGTAATTCTCAAATTAACAGTATATATGAGCACTTAGATCAATCGGTAAGAAGTTGTATGTTTTGGTTTAAACTTTTAAGTCCAAAAAATACAACAATATTTAAAATTATGAGGGGAGACTTTACCTTACTGATCCTACACAGCTCAAATATAGACTAAATCAAATGACATACACTAAGGGGTCGTTTGGTTGATCAAGAAATTTGGGTGAATTTGGCGAAATTGTTTGGTTGTCATGTAGGAATTGAATTCCATAAGATCTTATAATGACCAAGGGGGGAGCAGGTAAACCACGTCCCACAGTATGTATGCATTGGAAGTTCCTGCAAAGTTCCAATTTCTATATTTTTCCCCAAAAACTAGCAACCAAACAACCTTATTTTTTTTAAAATCATAGAATTTTTTAATGCATGTGTTTTTCAAGTGGTAATCAAACGACTCCTAAAAAAAATATACCCTATATGCTAAATTGACAAGGTATTGAAGGTAATCATGGTCTTTTACCTAGTCAACTATAAATATCACCTAGCACAAAACTTCAAACAAAATTATCAGAATAAGTTTAAATTATCGACATAGATTATTAATAATCGCCTATATACCAACGAATGTATGTAATAACACGTCATATAATACATATACACATCACGTAATTAAGCTCGATTTTAACACCAATATTAGTATTCATATTCTTTGCCCTCACTATTATTCATGTAAAGCTTTTGACCTTCTTGTTCTTTATTTCCTCATTTGTTTTTGGCATTCTCAAAGGTCTTATTATACTCTAAAACTAATTCCAAAAAAAAAAGGTCTTATTATACCGTGAAACTGATTCTAAATTAAAATGAGATTAAGCCCCATAACTTTCAAATGTAGTGATTAGGCCCCATAACTTTGAGTTAAAGTGAAATTGAACCCAGTTCTTTGATTTCCAACCAAA
>VHZZ01000002.1:575754-587936 GCA_009801015.1 Silene noctiflora
AGGGACCAAAAAAGGAAAGAAAAACTTAAATCAAGCATTAATGACATCAATTTACGCGTAATTGTGTCATAAATTTCTAATTTAATTCCATTTTGTGAAGTATTTTAGCTCTTAAATACAGCCCTTAGGGCTGTATTTATCATTACCCTTTATTTATTTGGATCATCCTAATCTTAAACAACAAAGAGGGAACAAAAATCAAGAGAAATAGATTTGAATATCACTTTTAACAAACATTGTAATCTAAAGAGATGACTTAATAGTCTCTTTAGCAATAAGTAGTTGTTCAACAAACACAAACATAAATACACTATTCTCTTTAAATGATACTATATATTCTCTTTAATTCTCTTTTACAATAGTCAACATAATCGGGCTACAAAATGGGTAATCCATTTTTAACCTATTAGATTGTATTTGGGTGGTTCAATAAATTGCCATGCATATAATCATTGTTTAAGACTGTCTTATTAACTGAGACGGTTTTTATATCCGATTAAGATAGATGTGGAAATAAAAGGATGTTGTGACTGGTGAGAGATTAATATTATTAAAACAGTCTCCTAAGCAAGACCAACTGCTTAATTTTTCGGTATTGTACATAGAATGTATGAACTCATTAAAAACAATAATTGGATTATACATCCGATGTATTACCACCAATTTTATAATTTCTGAGCATTATAATTAAGTTTTTTAGTTTTGTTTTAAAAATTATGAGTTTTACTATAAAGTTTTTGACGAGTTCATTCACTTATACATTAAACTCAAAAAATTACAATAAAACTAAAAAACATTACATATAAACTTAGTTTTTGAGTTTTGATGAAAAAACTTAAAATCTAACTTATAAAAATAAACTCAGAAAAAATACATATATGCTCAAAAACAAATAAAGTTTGAGGTAATAAACTAAAAAAAAATACAAATATGCTCAAAAACAAATAAAGTCTGAGGTAATACATCCGATGTATATTCCTTTTTCTCCAGAATGTATGAACTCATTAAAAACAGTATGTGGATTATACATCTGATGTATTACCACCAATTTTATAATTTCTGAGCATTGTAATAAAGTTTTTGAGTTTTGTTGTAAAAAAGATGAGTTTTACTATAAAGTTTTTGAGTTCATTCACTCAAACATTAAGATAAAAAAATTACAATAAAACTCAAAAACATTACATACAAACTTGGTTAAATTTGAGTTTTGATGGAAAAAAAAATCTAATTTATAAATTTTAATAAGCTCAGAAAAAATATACATATGCTCAAAAATAAATAAAGTTTGATATAATAAGCTTAGAAAAAATACACATATACTAAAAAACAAGTAAAATCAGAAGTAATACATCCGATGTATGTTTCTTGTTCTCCATTAAATAGGTTTTAATTTAAGGATTAGAATCGAGGTACTCTGAAAAATACTTATACAATAACTCGTAGATTTGAATCTTTTAGGAGATGGGTTGGGAAATGACTCGACCTTCTACCTTGGTTGAGAACCCTCGAATTCAAATTACCGGTATGAACTAGGTAGCATCAGGTGACGGTATCTCTCATTTTTCTTATTATATTATTCTTGTGACATCTTTGTTCCTAGCTTGGCTAAGGAACAAAAAAGTTTTTAGGCTTTCGGTATTGTAATGCAATCAAATGTATAATTAGTCAACTACACATCATTTTTTGTTCCTAGCTTGCCTTTTATGTTAGTAGCTTGGTTAATGTCAAAAGGTCTAAAAATTTTAACAATTAAATGTGGACACACCAAATGTGGACACACCATATAAAGTAGAATAATGTACAAGTATAAATGTAATTATTTTTTATTAAAATTTCAATTGACGAATAAATGTAATTATTTATATCGTAAGGGGTTACAAAAGACAATATTAACATAGACAAGTTTTTACCTTAAAATAAAGGGTTTTTTGTCAAAAATTACTTAGTATTTACCTTATTTTCATAAATATTATTTAATTTTTTTAATTTTGCTAGAAAGTACCTAATATTTTATACCTTTTGTCGAACACTACCAAATTGAAATTAATGAGCAAATTCGACAATCTTTTTGCTAAATTAACTAAATTTCCGACAAATAAATCAAAATGTCAATCAAATTAGTCATCATTTTGTTTAAATTAGTCACAATCTCAACCAAACTAGTCAAATTTGTAGTAAAAAAAATTAAAGTAACTAAGTTAATAGCTAATCAAAACAGTTGACAGTGGTTAAGTATAATATTTTCGAGTTAAAATTTTGTCTAATTTGATCGGCAATTTCAATTTGGTAGTGTTCGACAAAAGTTAAAAAATATTAGGTAGTTTCTCGCAAAATTAAAAACTTTAGGTAGAATTTATGAAAATGAGGTAAATATTAGGTAGTTTTTGACAAAAAAACTCTAAAATAAATGTATTGTTTTTTGGTTCACATGAGCGGAGTATGTTGCCGGTAAGAATCGAATATCCAACAACAAGATTAGAGTAAGAAAATTTTTACCACTTGAATTAACTCTTGTTGTTTAAATAAATGTATTGTTAGATGCATATGACTTCAACTAAAATGATTTTAGCAACTAATCTAGCTATTAGTTACAATCAAACAATAACTTAATTACAATTTTCATCCTTATTAATAATAAGTACGAAGTACATTAAAATTAAAACCGAGTTAAACTTATACTTACCAACTAAACTACTTTCAAATCTTGTCTATTTAAATGTTTATTTCTTTTTATTCATCACAATTCATAGACGACATAAACTTGGGTAAAACGATTTTATGATATGACCGTAACTCGGTAAATATTTAAGATTTTAGACATGCTAGATGGATAAGAGTACTCGAAATCTATTGATGATGAGCAAGGACCCTCTTTACACTTAAAGGGTCCCCTTCAAATCTAATGACAGAGAATCCTATGAGGCCAATTATGATTATTCAAATTAATTAAATATTTAAATTTACATAAAAATACATAAATGTAAACATGCTTTTTTCCATATAATAATGTTGTCATTTTGACAAAATTTATCATCATTATAATTGCCCTACATTAAACAAGCAAAAGTTATTTTATTTTTTTCACACTTTTTGAGTGTTTTTGAATGTGTGTTTAACTATGGCTTGGCTAATCGTGGGATGTAAAGCACAACAAATATGTGCTTGGTTGTTTGTAGACTTGGAGGAGGGACGGACGCAGAAATTTTGTAGAGGGGGTACCGATATTTTTTTCAGTGTATTATTTTTATCTTAAAAAATATTTTAATATTTTAAAATTTTTTTCTTTACACTACTGTCGTAGAAAGTTAAATAAAATGGCAAATTAATTGGTTAGATTGATATTTTTCCTAATAAATGTAATGTTTTACGTTGATTTTTTTTCTCCAAAATACTTTAGATTTCATTAAATTTACTTTGTAGTAATTTAGGATAATATCACTTGTTGTAGGATATGTTGTATTCTAGTGACTATATGAACAATAAGCACAAGTGGTTGAATGGTTATGTGCTTTGTATATAATCTTGAGATTTAGACTTATAAATATTTATTTCTAAGAGTTTATGGTGGACACTTGTCCACTCGGGCCCCCTAAATCCGCCCCTGACTCGTAGTAAGAGTATTACAATAATTAAATGGAGTATTATTTTATTTTATTTTTTTAAGTCGACAATATCCGTTTTTAAACTTAAAACGGGTCAAGTATATTAGATGATACAAAAAAATAATTCACAAATGCGGTTTTTTCATAGAGCATCAGTAGCATCGAAGCCTAGAGACCAGTCAATGTTGTTGACGAGGTCTTTCGCGATGAAGACCGTGGATGGAGATAAGGACAAGGTTGGCCATCAGATGTCGACAATATGGTAATACTAATGCCGAAACGGGGAGAGCCAACTTATAGGGCTCCAGGATCTTAAAGAGGATGCACCGGAGCGTGTGTCCAAAATAAAGAGGAGTGCCTAATTGTTCGGTGGAACAAGAGGGCACGCCGAAGATAAGAAGATCCAAAGGTTCGGCAAAACCAAGGGCGACCAAGACCAATGCTAACATTGCTAAGTGGATGGGAGACAAAATAAAAGTCTACCACCTCGATGTGACCAAAAAATATCATTAATAAGTTACAGAACACGATTATGAGTCTTAATGACAAGTCAAGCAACACGAGGACATAGCTTGATCATATTTGTAAAAGAGAGGAGCTTGGTTGAGAGAAGATTATAGAGTTGATAATAGAGTTTGATGAGCTGAAAAAGGAGAATAAGACGAGTAAAAATTATCGTATGTATAATATTTGTGTTAGTGTTTTGTTGGTTGTGGTAAACCAGGTTAATTCTAATTTCATTGTGATTTTTTGGTGTTAAGGGACCCATAATCGCTATTTTGATGCCAACAGAGTTCGAACCCAATGTGTGTCATGAGTACCACGCTCATGATTTTACCAACTGAGCTAGTCAACATCTGTACCTAATTCCATTATGACGAAACACTCATTTGTTACTTCCATTCCTTATAACTTAATTATATATGGAATGAGCTACTAAGCCGTCATTACAAGATGGTGTCTGTGTGAGAGAGTGATGAAATGTGAGGCTCAGATGAGGTTAGATGGAAGTAGTTTAAAAGGTAAGAAGGTTAGAGCCTGTTCAAAGATTAAAGAGTCATGCATTACAATAGAATGTTATTCCAGAAAGTGAATTTTTGGTAGTCTTTAAAAAAAAAAAAAAAAAAAATCAAAGCTCAAACTCGACTAAAATTAGTTCAAATTCAACTAAAATTTAACCTCGAGATCGGTTAAACCAAGAACTCATCCGCTCACAAGGGAAAAAAAAAGAAAAAGAAAAACAAAGTACTAACACACCCTCACAATGACCGAGATTCAACTCAAAACCGTGCAACCTAAATCTAACCGACTCTTAACCAAGCTAGCCAGAAGGACTTGTCGAATCGACTCAACTCGAGTTATTTACACAGGACACGGCCATCCTAAGGCCATTGGGTTGGGAATTCGAACGCCTTCACCAGTCGGTCTTCGCACCTCCCATCTCCCCAGAAATTACAGTTCAAAATTGCAAAACCCTAAATTAAAAAAATTACCAAAATCTCTAACCATACAACGCAATCATTGAAGAATTAAAGTTGTAGATCACGAGACGCTGCAATTCGGCGCGTATTCAATCTATACCCAACAATTCGATTTAGGTAATTGTTTCTTAATTTGTAAATTTTACGAATTAACGAAGAAAAGTTTAGTTGTGCAAAGTTACGATTTTTCTTATCAATTTTATCTTCTAGATTTGTTTGAATTACTGGGTTTAATTAGGAAATTAGTTTTTTGGATTAAAAGTAGTTATTTAGGTTTTTTTTTTAACATGTTCAATTGTTTTGCTAAATCTGCAGCTAACCCTATTTTTAGATTGCTCGAAATAGCTTGATTTTGTTTGATTTGATTTGGGGATCATGTTGATGCACTTCTGCTTAAAGAATTTCATGCATTTATCTGCTAATTTCATATATTGGGATGTTTCGTATTCGAGGCTAGGGCTAGTGAACCTGAATTCGGGTCAGTTTCCGTACTTGGTATAGACAGACGTGGTAGGCGTGCTTAGATTGAAGGCTAAGTGAGGCGATCCCCAGAACGCCTCGCCCGTCTTAAGTGCCCCTTGTAGATGAACTGCAGCTACCACAGTGTTACTGTGTAATTAATGTCTTCCTCTTTGCCACATTATCCATTGCTTTAAAGTCTAAATTTCGCATTATTGTACCAAATTTGGGTAATAAATACGACTTTGTTAGCAAAATATTGCGGCGTTGTGTCTTTGAGTAGTGCGCCTTTGCCTTACGCCTTTTAAAAACAAAGTTTTTGTAGTTGTAGTTGACTTCTGGTGATGAGTTATATGTTAAGTTTTAAAGGTTGTTTGTTTAGGAGTGGTTGTTGCAAGAGATAATAATGGCGAGTTTGGCATCTGGAGAATCTGCTGAAGCAGGGTCTCACAGAATGTCTCAAGAAAGATCCGAGGATGGTGGCCGATGGTACTTTTCTAGGAAAGAAATTGAAGAACATTCGCCATCTAGGTCCGATGGTATTGATTTGAAGAAAGAAGCTTATCTGCGCAAGTCGTATTGCACATTTCTGCAGGATTTGGGGATGAGACTTAAAGTGTAAGTACCCTTTGTTTATATCCCCCCGCCCTCCTCCCCCGCGCGTTTTTAGTGCCTTACCGTGTCCTTGTATATCATGCTAGAAATATTATTCTAGAATATGGACAGGTTAACCATGAGTGTTGGCAGCTGTGATATCATGGTTTCTGAAACTGATTTTTGACTGTATCCTTACACTGTTGCTGCTGTCAAAGCTTCGTTCTTTTTCTGGTGCTTGTTTGTTTTTGATTTCATGCTGATATACCCTCGTTGGTACTTTCTCCTAGCCTACTTGTTTTGCACTTCCTCTTGGAATATAGTCTGGGATGTGAGGTATTGTTTAGGAGTGGGGTTTAGCTGCGTGGAAACTAGAATGTGCTAGGGAGTATAGGGCGGTAGTAATCAATCTCATGGCATAAGTGTAGTCCAAAAAAAATAAAAAAATCAGATCATCCTCCTTTTTCGAGCTTCGGCCTCCGGGTGCAAGTGTAGTACCTAGGAGAAGCAGCTTTTATGAAAGCTATTGAAGGAAGGAATTTGTGGCAAGTGTGTGAAAGGCCTCATGATGTTGCCAATAATGTTCAATTATTTTGAGACTATAATGTTTACCTTCGTGGGTGTTATTTTTGGCTGCTTGCAGCTGAATAATATATTGTCTAAAGTGAGTTTTCAATAATTAGTTGATTAAAAATTTAAAATCGAGTATTTTGTAAGGATGAGTATTATGTTAAACAACCTCTTTGTGTTGCTAACACAAGGGTAAAACTTGGTACATCTGACCTCCCTCACCCCACAATTTAGGCACGGGGTAATGCTGTTGAGTATATTATGTTAAACGCTTCCCTTTCTCACACTGGTAGGAAAAATCAACTTTTCGGCAGTTGACTCTCTCATAGATTCAATTAACAGAGAATGAGAATGTTGGTGTAATTTCTTAAAGTGGGTAAATGAATCTATGACGCGACGGAGTCAAAGGCCAGAAAATTGACTTTCCCGCCAGTGGGAAAGAAAAGCGTATACATAGATTTGATATAAAAGGAAGCATTTCACAATTAGTTAACTTTTTGAGAGTGTTTTGCGAGGGTGAATATTATAAAGGGGGAGTGTGGGTATTCATTAGATAACAACCGGGGGGTGATTCCAATATAAAAATACACCGTGGGGGTGACAACCTTGTACAAATGACACCAGTAAGGTGACATGTACATAATGAGAACAAAGTAATTATGCTATCATCATTCTTCTTATCTATATAAGGAAGAAAAGACAAGCGATGATTCAAGTGGAGAACATGTCAACATGACTCCAACTTCGTATCAATTCCAAAAAGTGAAGTTTGTATTCTTGATGTATAGAAGCAATGTCAAGTGCACCACTAAATCGCCACTAGAATCATCTTCCAAACTTATGGAACTCAACCCTTACTAACCCTCCTTTCTCAAGTCAATTTGATATTTTTAGAGGGGGCACCATGACAGGGCTCTTAGTTTGTGCCTTGCGAAGCTTGGATTCTATCATTATAGATTTAGCCTTTATGTAATGGGCTGACAAGTAGGCTCATATGAGTTCGATTTGGTGAAACTGTATAGGTATATTAGTTTCAAACTCAGGGTTTTCCCTCATAAATAGACTGCTAATTTGCTAGTTATTACTACTGCTCATTCTCGATATTGGTAGCATGTTTGAGACCTCAGATGTATTAATTTGAGTCTCAGCGATCAATGTATGAAGGAGTGACTTGAGTCATCACAATGACTTTAAATCAAAGAAATTAGCAACTATTTTATTTTCATTCCAAGGGGAAAGAATGAAGCGTGGAACCTTTTCTAAATCATTTGCCATCTACCCTCACGGTCTTGTCATTGGGTCTGGTGGTGAAAGTGAGATCCGATAGTGCAACCCAATTTGGTAAGTATGTTTTGCCGTTTGCATAAATGTACTCAATTGTCTCAATGTGTTCTTTGTGGTTATTTTATTTATTTATTTGGAAAACTCAGTAGAACGAACTTTCGTTCCTTGTCTTGTGATGTGTTGTGTATCAATTGTAATTTTATTGGAGCTTTGACATATAAGTTTTTCAATACTGCAGACCTCAGGTCACAATTGCAACTGCAATTATTTTCTGTCACCGGTTTTTTCTCCGCCAATCTCATGCTAAGAATGATAGAAGGGTATGTCCATACCTGAAGTGAACCCATACTTTCTCTATGTCGGACTTTTAACCAAAATATGATCTATAATCTGGGACACTTTCTGATTTGCATATTGGGTGAATGTAGACTGTAGCCACAGCTTGTATGTTTCTTGGAGGGAAAGTTGAAGAGACTCCACGGCCGTTGAAAGATGTTATCATTGTTTCATATGAGATCATTCATAAAAAGGATCCTGCTGCAGCCCAGAAGATTAAGCAAAAGGTACCGTTCTGCATAGTAACTTAGTTTCTCTTGAACTTTTTTGGTATTGCTATTTGTCTTTGGTAATTTGTCCACCTTCATAGCTAAATTTTGCCTTGACAAAGGATCTTAGGGAAATTTGGAATGGCTCATGGATGAACTGAGCCTTTAGTTTCATGATCCCCTTTGGTTTCAAAACTCAAGAGAAGACAGGTCTAGCTTTGTTTTTTTGCTCTCACTGTCTTCTCTAAAAGGTTTTGTGCTACCGTTCTTCGCACCATAAGTCTTGCTGTGTTACCGACTTTTTTTGTCTCCATCATATGATTTTCTTATAGAATTAGACATTGGGGAGCATGGGTGACATATATTTAACATAGTTCTCACAAGTAAATTCTGTGTTAAAAAAATGAATTGGCTTTAATTGGTTCTCGGTATCCTGTATCGTCTGTAACTCAGTAAAGTGTTTGCTCTCGGGAACTAGAAACCTGATCCCTGATTCTACTGTACATATTAGAGCTAAGATGTGGATTTTATTGTTGTGAATAATATTGCAGGAGGTGTATGAACAGCAAAAAGAGCTAATTTTAGTGGGAGAAAGGCTTGTGCTTGCAACTCTTGCTTTTGATCTTAATGTGCAACATCCATATAAACCACTAGTTGAGGCGATTAAGAAATTCAAGGTTGCACAGAATGCTCTGGCACAGGTTGCGTGGAATTTTGTCAATGATGGGTATGATGCATCTGAAAATCTTATACTATAAGATGAAGATCTTTCTTGCATACCCTTTGATTGACTCTAAAAATTGGCCATGTAGGCTGCGGACATCTCTTTGCTTGCAGTTTATGTCCCATCACATAGCAGCAGGCGCCATTTTTCTTGCTGCCAAGTTCCTTAAAGTGAAACTTCCATCTGATGGCGACAAGGTTTGGTGGCAAGAGTTTGATGTCACCCCACGTCAACTGGAGGGTTAGTCCTTTAACTAAGCTAGCTATGGGACCGTAGCAGTAGACACCCCCTCCATCTCATTTTTATTGCCCACACTCGACTCCGTTGGTCGAACAAGTTCAAAATTTTGACCTATGTTTTCTGATAACAGCCAATTTTTTGTTTAAAGAAAATAATGAAATGAGATTCGTTTTGATCACGTGACAAATTTTAAATTTTACATGATATGGAGAAAATTATGGTCATAGTTGACGATGATTGATCACCAGGTCAAACAGGGAATCTAATATTGGGATGGTAGTATATGTTTTCTATGATTTGTTTCATTCAATTAATTACTTTTTTTTTCCTGTTCTTCCCTACTCCATTCAAGAAGCGGATCGTTTTAAGAAGCCTAATGTATATCTATCTCAAACTGTGATGAAATATTTGTTGAACTCACGCGCATTGTTATGCTCTTGTAGAGGTCAGCAATCAAATGTTGGAACTGTATGAACAAAATAAAGCACTGCCTAGCCATGGTAGTGAAGCTGAGGGTAGTGTGGCAGGAGGGGCAGCTAACCGGGCAGCGTCAAAGACTGTAACGGAAAATCACCTACCTAATGGTAACTCATCTCATGGTGGAGCTACTGCCGATCAATTGCCCGATTATTCAGACAAACTTGAAGGACCTCCTAGGAGCTCTCAGAGTAAGAGTAATGACTGTGGCAGCTCAGACCACAAATTCCATGGGGAACCAAAAGACAGCGAGCCACTTGTTCATCAGGAGAGTTTGGAGGAGATCCAAAATGTTGGAGGAAATAGAATAAAAGATGGGGGAGAGGCTAAAGACAAATTCCATAGCAATATAGAGTCCAAAGAGGCTGCGCCAACCCAGTCACCATTTGAAACGATTGAGAAGATAGATACAAACAAGTTGAAAGAATTACGTGAAAAGAGAAAGAAATCTCGAGGTGATGTGATCCGTAAGAAAGACTCAATGGATGAGTTTGATCCTATTCTAAAGGAACTGGAAGAGGGTGTTGAGTTGGCAGCTGCTGAGAGTAAGCAGGAAAAGCGTCATGTAGGCTTGAAAGGTCAGCGATTGCATGGACTTGAGTCGGGGAATGCAGAAGAAGGTGAGGTGTCCACATTGGATAACCCCAGCTGGGATAATCATTCACCTGAGTCAAACGACCATAAGAGAAAGGCTGGGAGTCCGGAAGATATACCAAGCAATTCAAAAAGATGGCGTGATGGTGTGCCCGGGGAGTTATCTGAAGAGAACGGTTGGATTGACCGGGATAAAAAGCGACATATCAATGAAAATCATGCATGAAGTTTTTCTGTACTGTACACGAAGTTAATTTAATTTAGTTAGTGATCTATTTATCATCCGAAAAATTGCAGAATGCAGCTAATGCAATTTGTTGGGTGCTTGTAAGTTATTTGTAGGCTTTAGCAAAGCTTTCTGTTTGTGTCTCACTGTTTAAAACATGAAAGAAAGAAAGCAAAGAAAGAACTCGAGGAAATATTCCAGCGGCTATAAATTTGTGCCACACGTAATGTTATTTCGATCTTTCACCCTCGCTCTCTTTCTTTCAATGGTTGCTCGACCCTTCGATTCTCTCCATTTTTTTTTTTTTTTTTTTTGGCAGTTGATTCTCTCCATTGTTCCGAGCTTTGCAAAGGTTATTATGACCTACTGAATTTTGCTGTAATGAGTATATAATAGGATCACAAATGAAATGTCGTTTAAGTTAATCGAATTTCCATATAATTATCTCATTTTTCCTGAACAGTTAAAAAGGCTTACAGTTTGCTAGACTCGGATTAAGCTAATTATTGTAGTCGTTGACGGTGTTACTCGTCCCTTTAGATGTACCTCCGGCTAGGACGAGGTAAGGTTCGATTGGATTGAAGGGAGTTTCGGAAATTATTACTCCTATACGAGGGTGAATTCCGAAACGTGGTGAATTTTGTTATGTTAAAATCAGTAATAAGTAGATTATACATCTGATGTACTACCACTAATTTTATAGTTTCTGAGCATTATAATAAAGTTATTGAGTTTTGTTTTAAAAATTTTGAGTTATACCATAAAGTTTCTGAGTTCATTCATTTACACATTAAACTCGAAAAATTACAATAAAACTCAAAAACATTACATATAAGCTTAGTTAAATTTGAATTTTGACGGAAAAAAATTAAAATCTAAATTATTAACTTTAGTAAGCTCAGAAAAAAATATACCTATGCTAAAAAACAATGAAGTTTGAGGTAAAAAACTCAGAAAAAAATACTCATATGCTCAAAAACAAAAAATAAATTATAAGGTAATACATCCGATGTATGTTCCTTTTTCTCTAAAATCAGGGAACGAGATATGCAAATGAGGTAATGGATAACTTATTAAGGTGAATGCTTTTGAAATTACGAGTCAAAACTCAAACGCCTTCTACGTTTTCATTTTCCTATTTGTAAAACGGGTTTTTTAACGTGTGCCCCTAAGAGTCTAAATAAAGAAACAATCATCTATATACTAAAAGTACACGTGAATTCACAAGTTTCCTTCCAAAAAGCATCTTTTTAAATAAGGAAACTATGATAATTTAATTGTTTTCACTAAATAAGGAAATTAATAATTATAATATATTTCATTATACAATTTTTTCATTAAAATTAATCTTTTCATTAAATTATATATTTTCACTAAACATTAAAC
>VHZZ01000002.1:592827-607692 GCA_009801015.1 Silene noctiflora
GAATATAGTTTTCATGCATCAGGTGAAACGAATAGGGTTAAAATTCAACCATAAATTCATATCTTAATGTTACCTAATCAAGTAAGTGAAACTAGCATCATAATCATATTAAACTTATTTCATATTAGTTTTATTTCATTATACAACACATTTATATAAATAATATTACCTTTTTATAGGGATTGTATTTATATATCGTCTAAAGTCTTTAGTCAATAGATTGGTTATACCCCGTATTTCTAATATTCAATTTAAGCTTAATATGTGTAGTTATTTAATAATTATATGCAACTTTATTTAATAATAGCACATACTATTACCCCGTACATTTTTTTGCACGGGTTTAAAACTAGTTTAATGTAATAACTAGTTTTAATTCCCGTGAAAATTTCATGGGATTTGTTCAATATTGTCTCATATTCACGTAACAATCCGTAATGATGAATATTAACTATAACATAATGGGCCCTTTTATTGGGCCTTAAGGCCCATCCAGCACTTTCAAATCAATTAATCTTGTACAAAGTCGCATATTTGTAAAACGGATCTAAATTTAACAAAAACCATCACTCCTATTAAGGGTACAAATACTTATAAAAAAAAGTGTTCTTATTTTGGTGATTTTTTTTTTTTCGACAAAGGTAAACTGATATAAATTGGGAAGAAAGTTAATACAGACAACAAGAAAGAGGAACGTAGATATACAACCAAAAGTGTTCTTATTTTGGTGATTGATTCCTTAAAATGAGTACTAGTTAAGTATGCTAAATTCTATTTCACTAAGAAATCATAATTAATTTCACCAAAAAAACTATGAAATCGTAATTGATGTCAAATCTCTTTAAGTTTTAAATTTGGATAGATATTCACATATTTCATGCTAAATAATCACAATCCCAAATGAAATAAAATCTTTTAGATATAATATTTAAAATCTAACCTGAACAACTGAACTTTAATAGGAATAATTATAATAGTTGATCCTCAGTCATCACCTTAAGCTTTTGGTTGAGTTGGGTCATTTATCATGGTATCAGAGCCAGCGTAACCAGATGTCATCCGTAGTACTTGGCAAGGATCAAGTTGCTGATTTTATGACATCTGTTCGACATTCCTTCTCCTTCGAGGTGGCTTCAACTTACCTCCCAGTTGGTCCTACCCTAAAGGATCTAAATTAGATCAGTTCAACTGCATTAATACTTGTAAAATAACTACTTATAGTAAGTTATTTTATGATTTTATGTGAAAATATTTTATATGAGACATTCTCAAGTTGATGGATAGACGATCAAATCTCCTATATACTAAAAGATTAACACATTTCTAAATTTTCCCACTCAAATTTCTCGCCTAAGTGATATTTACTTGACAATATTTATTTCCTAATTAATTAGCCTTCACTATATATATTCACTATTGAACAATATTTATCTCTTAATTAATTTTGTAACATAAATCATGGTTTAAATTTTACGCTAATAAAATATTTCCTTGGATTATATATACAAAATTCTACTCTTTTTAAAATGGAGATAAACTGCATTAGTTTAATTAATTGTCAAATTCTCTAATATTTGTATCTAAAATACTGTGCAATTGCACGGCATCTAGTTATCTAACACTATAAATACACCCTAATATAAAGTCTATGTAGTAGTAAATAAACATTAAACAGAGAAAAACATAGACCAAAATTTTACATAATACAATTACTTTTTTTATTTACCCATCTTGGTGAATCACATTATGGAAACATTTGTTTCTGCATGGGCAAATGGTAAAAATTTACCACCCAAATATGTGTTTCCACCTGGTAAAAGACCTGGTAATTACTGTGTTGTCCCTAAGTCAAAAACTACACCAGTAATAGATCTTGCAAATATGGACAGCCTTGATGATCGTACAAAAATAATTCAACAAATTCTTGAGGCTGCTCAAAATTATGGTGTCTTTCAGGTTCTTTATTATTATTATTACTAGTACAGATCCCGCGCCATTGCGCGGTATATAGAGTTTTTATTTTTTCAGTGTATCAAATTTGCACACCATAAATATTTAATATTTCTCTCTTTTGTATTTTGATATGAAACAAAAAATTTGAAATGGAAAACTAATCAAAGAGAATTAAGTTAAGGTGTGATTTTTTTTTTAAATGAATTTTTTTGTCACGAAACTAATAGTAAATACTAAATATGTGTCAAATTATTATTTACAGTAATATATTATTGCATTATTAAAAAATTTAGCAACATCTACAGTAATATATTATTGCATTATTAAAAAAATTAGCAACTTATAGTTTATAGTTTAAAACCAATTTTAATTTATTTTAATGAAAAAATCATAATTATGAATTTAATTAAATAATTAGAGTTTAATTATAAGAATATATTCATTGAAAATATAATAATGTAATGAAATAAAGTTTTACTTATTGTCTTATTTAGCTAGATGCCTTTTGGAGGGAAAACTAAGAGAATTTTTATTCTCTTAATAGTAAGGGGATTTCGCATTTTTTTTTTTTTTCAAAATTTTACTACCTCGTCGATCAATTGTTTATTTAGTTACTCGTTTGTAATTCTTGTGTACTCCCTACGTTATTTTTTATAAGTCGTTTTAGGATGTACTCCGTATTGCATGAGTTAAGAAAGATTTTACAAAAATTAAAACTTAATGTATGCATGAATCTTGGAAATAGAACGATAAATTTTTTATACCAATCAAATGAAAAAAAATGCCTAATTATCCTATATTTAATATTTTAGTACAGTATTTAAATTTTGTTGCCCATTCATGTCATGTTTAACAATAAAATAGTGAAATTTGTCATTTTTAATTTAGTTTTTTTTTGTCAAATATTACTTTATATTTAGGATTATTGGTAAAAAAAAACTACCTTATGTTATTTTTCTTGCTTTAGACTACCTTTATTTTCTTTTGGTTTGGTCAAAAACTACCTCTATTGAAAATATGGCGAGATTTGATCGATTTAGCCACATTAACCTATCTTACATGACTTGGTTAACATCAAACAACATTGATCAACTACATATAACCCCTAATTCACCCCCTAATTTAACTTCATATAAGCAAAATTTATGTTTTCACATTTCAGTAATAACTTCGAACGTCTACGAAAGTTAAGCATAAGCACATTATGACTTCTCAAAGTCGTGCCTAAGCAAGATTAAAACGCAAAAGAGTCAAGAGAGATAGATTTCAACTAGAAAATTAGTCAAATTTGTCTACATTCTTACCGGTGGTATTTATTGACCAAAACAAAGAAAACAAAGGTATTTTTTTTAAAAAAAAAACCTTTTTAATTTGTTAAACTACACTCATTTTTCATAATTTCATTTTAAAAAAAAAAGTTGTGCTAGCTAAATATACATGGTGAAAAGTATTTGTCCGATTAATTTATTTCACTTACAAAGTATAAAGGTATAATATAATGGCTGGTATGTCCTTCTATTTCAATTTATTTCGACTTTTTGAACCAAACGCTGCCTCGATAAATAACAGGTAATTAACCATGGAGTACCATTAAGTTTAATCAATGATACAAGAGTAGTTGTGAAGGAATTTTTAGACCTTCCATTTGAAGAAAAAGCAAGATTTTACACAAGGGATCTCAACAAAAAATTCATGTTATTCACAAGTAGTATTTCATATGATAAAGAAGAATTTCATTATTGGAGGGATGTTATTAAACATTTTTGTACAATTCCTATGGAAGACTCCTTGCAACAATGGCCCTCCAAGCCTCTCCGGTACCGGTATTGTTTCATAATCTTATCGAAATTTCACTTTATCTGTTTTAGTCAATTGTTTATTTTTTTATTATTTGTCAATATTATTTAAATCAAATATAAATAAATGATAGTTACAGACCTGATGAGCATGTAGTTGTATCACCGGTATTGTTTCATAATCTTATCGAAATTTCACTTTATCTGTTTTAATCAATTGTTTACTATTTTATTATTTGTCAATGGTATTTAAATCAAATATAAATAAATGATAGTCACAGACCTGATGAGCATGTAGTTGAATCAACATTATATAATAAATCCGAAAATGTAGGAAACAAAATTGAAATTTTATTTTCTATTTTATAAGACAATTTGTAAACCTTAGGATTTCTTGATGTAAATCCAAAAGTTATATCACACAAGTACACAACTTACTTATCAATAAGTCTCTTTTTAAACAAATATATTTGGATATGTCCCTCTTAAGTTTAAAATGAATACTTCCATCTTAAATGAAAATTTGAAAATTATTTTTCAATCACGTTATATTTATCTGTTTTAGTCAATTGTTTACTATTTTATTATTTGTCAGTAGTATTTTAATCAAATATAAATAAATGATAGTCACGGACCTAATGAGCATGTAGTTGTATCAAGGTTATATAGTAAATCCAAAAATGTAGGAAACAAAATTGAAATTTTATTTTCTATTCATGATTTTATAAGACAAAAATTTGTAAACCTTAGGATTTCTTAATGTAAATCCAAAAGTTATATCACACAAGTACACAACTTATTTATCAATAAGTTAAATCAGAATGCCTACGAAATAACTAGATATTTAATTTATACAAGTGAATTATTATTCTAACCGTCTTAAATTTAAAATAAATATTTCCATCTTAAACGAGAATTTGTGCTTATGTTTACATTTTAATTAACATTATTTGACAACCAAAATGAAATAAAAAGGATACAAAGAAAGTACTCGTAACAAAATAAAACAATTTTCAGGGACGTTGTTGCAAACTACATTGCAAATCAAAGATTATTAGCATCAAGGATTTTCAATATGATTAGTGAAGGACTAGGTCTCGAACAAGGATATTTCGACAAAGGACTTTGTGAGGAGGGTAATTTTTCAGTTAACCATTACCCGGCTTGCCCGGCTCCAAACTTAACCTTGGGAGCCGGGGAACATAATGATCCGGGCCTTATGACTATACTTCATCAAGACGAAGTCGAGGGACTTCAAATTTTGAATAACGATGGCAATTGGACTCTTATTGAACCCAATCCGAATGCATTTGTCGTCATTGTTGGAACCCTACTTGAGGTATGTTACATATACCCTTCATTTTACAACGACTTTTTCATTTGACTTTTTAAAGTCGACTAAGAGACCAAATTTTATTATCGGCATTTTAGGTTGTGAGCAATGGAAAGCTTAAGAGTGCGAAGCATAGAGTAGTAACAAACGCAACCAAAGATCGGACAACTCTCGGCTTTTTCAATGAACCGAGTAAGGATCGGACCGTAGGACCGGCTAAGGCACTTTTGAGCTCTGAAAATCCTCCAATTTGTGAGCCGGTACAATATGGAGATCTAATCAAAGCCGCTGTAGCTGCTTTCACGGGTGTGAAAGAGTGAAATGCCGTGTATTATTTATTATGAGTATTAAACATTTAGAGCTTAAATTAAATAAATTGTTATTTTATGTGTATGATTTTGGGCTAAGTACCTAAAAGTCTAAAACTTGTCTTATTATTAGTTTGGAGTTAACTTATTGTTTGAAAGCCTTTTATTAAGGTTTTTTTTTTTTTCGCATTTTATAAAAATAATATTTTAAATCCTGAATTTAAAGAAGACGTACTTTACAAACTGTCTAATATTTTAAGTTGGATAAAAAAAATATATATTTATGGATTCAAGGCCTACAAAAATTGCTTTAGCGATCAAGTGAAAATTAAAATATATGCCCGTTTTATAATTATAAAGGTTACAAACCGCTCGTAATAAATTAGAGAAATAATCAAGCCAGGACGTCAATGATTTTTAATACTATGAAAAATAGCAACCCAAAAAAAAATATAAAATAAAATAACATGCATTGTACAAGAAATAGCAATATATGATTGTATTATTTTGCTGGAAATAATAATGAATGTTATTAGTTTCCTCAAAAAAAAAAAATTAATTAATGTGTTATTCGGAGGGATGCATAAATTTTTAACGATGCTTTATCCATACGCAGTTTTGATATTGGATGTTATGACCCATGGATTTTGATGATTTTTAATCCGGTGAAATAATAATAATAATAATAATAATAATAATAATAATAAAACGATGCGTTTTAAATAATAATAATAATAATAATAATAATAATAAAATAATAATAATAATAATAATAAAAGTTATAACCTGGGCAAAAAAATTCAAAGGGGACGAACAAATATTAGTATAATATAAACTCGAAAAAATTTTGAATTTCATGATATCCGAAGGGGTGAGCTCCCATACTATAAGATGGGATTTACCGATGGAACTCAACTCGAATATATTGACATTATAATAAGATCAACAAAACATCATGTAGGGTAAAAATCAAATAAAGGTAATACTCCATACAATTTATTATGTAAAAATACATGGTAAAAAGTAAAAAGTAAAAACAAGCTAAAAAGCAAACTAATTAATTTAATTCAAAAGTGATTATTATTATTATATGATCCCATATCATGTTGTCCATCAAGAAGCTCCTCTAAGACATTATTATCCACATACTCAAACTCAATTACTTCCCTTTGATCTTCTTGTTCTCTAGAAGATGTTGTATTTTCTCTAATTGAACAATTACCCATTTGATTATATTGTTGTTCATTAGGAAAATTTAATATGGCTAGGTGACCTCTTATGCTGAAGGCAGCTCGATCATATGCTCGAGCTGCCTCTTCAGCTGTATCAAATGTTCCTAACCATAATCGAGCTCCATTTCTCTTTGGATCTCGAATTTCAGCTGCGTACTTTCCCCATGGCCGTCTTCGAACACCTCTATACTTTGAATTTGATTGTTTTTGTCTAATGTTATTGTCACTACCTTCCATTGATAATGTATAATTTGTATTGTTCTTTTATATGTTTATATTGCTTAGGATAAAATTGGGAGTGTGCATATTATGTGGAAGATATAGATGTGTATTTATATGGAGGGACACAGTGACGGACATTTATCTGTCACAAGCTGTAGACGGATAGTGTTTCTCTCGCAATAAAGCAAGTGGGAGGACAACTGGATAGGAAATGGAACATTCATGTTTGGTACTATTTGCATATTGTGAGAAAGACATTATCTGTTTTCAGCTTGTGACGGATAATGTCCGTTTTCAATGAGAATTTGTGTTAAAATAGATGGTGCGGTCAATGTTACTTGTCATGGCAGGCTTGAAAATAATCAAGGATTACAACAATTGACGGTCCAAGGTGACGGATGCTATTTAAAGATGTCTTATTAAAGGTTGAAATTACATTCAACGCCTTGGGGAACGAGAAATCTAACTACAATATTGAAAGTATTCTCTTATTAATTACCAACAAAATTAATAATCGGTCAATTCTAACAGTTGGTCTGTTTTGTTACGGAATTATGACGGTTTTAAATGTGACTATTAACCAATGACGAAGTTATGTACGGGCCGGATGGGTCAGGGCCCGGGCAACGATTTAATAGTTAATTAGTATTTGAGATGCATTTATGTCATACTCCCTTTGATTCAGACCAAAGGTAATATTGACTTTTTGGCACTATTTATGGCGGTAGAGAATCTTTGATATTATTTGTAAGGGCAATTCTCATTTGTGACGGAAGGTATCCGTCACTTTGAGAAGACGGGTACCAAATTGTGAGACAAAAGACCCATGAGAGGAGAGAGGAAAGCAAGTGGAGGGGTGCCCCCACCTTTTGCTTTATTCGTTTTGTGAGTGGCATTACCCGTCACAAATACCGACCCGTCACAAGGGAGACGCTTTGTATTTGTAATATATAAGAGAAAATATAGTAATGTGGGATCTTGTTTGATTCATCGTAATGAATGATATAAGAATATCAAATTTTTATAATTTTTAATAATCTGTAACTAAAGATATTCACATTGCAAAACGCGTCTCGGCAAGTGTGAAAAAATCAATGTTACCTTTGATTTGGATCAAATTTTTATAAGAATATCAAATTTTTAGAATTTTTAATAATCTGTAACTAAAGATATTCACATTGCAAAACGAGTGTAGTTATGTTTAAATTTTTATAAGAATATCAAATTTTTTAAATTTTTTATGTATTGTTTCCATTATTTTGTAATTGTGTTTCAACCCCTCTTACTATATTCCCCTTAGAATAATATTTTGCTCTATTTTTTTACACATACAGTATATACTTTGAATTATTTTATGCTTGATTTCGTAATTTGTTCTCGCCCCCATTTCATAATGATTTTTTTCTCTTATCACCAAAAAAAACTTAAAAACAACACTTTAGTCTTTTAACCTTGTTTCATTAGTAGGATGCTTAAAAATATATCTTTGCGAAAGGTTTATTGCAACCAATAATAAAAGTATGTATAAAACAAGGTTATAAAATTATATTTTTCAGTATATTTAGGGCTAATTTACTTACGAAATTCTCAAAGTCGGAAATGAAATTCGGCCCCACCCACTCATAAAATGTAACCTCTTAAATAATGGTCACGTTTTTTTTTATTAAAATTGTCACATTTGGGTCTGTTACAAGTAAGAATTTGTACAATTTTAATCATTTGTTTACTTTTAAATAAAATACTCCTTAGAATATAAAAGGTAAACAAATATTTGGAATAGAGATTATCAAAGGACACTCGTTTAGACGGTTTAACTAAAGACAAATAGAAAATCAAATAGGAAACAATAACAGAAAAATTACTAGGTTACATTTATCTAGCTCAAGTTATCAACATTATCAACAATGTTATATATGTATTTAGGGTATGAAAATCGGGCTACAATGATACTCGAAAATCAATGATCATGATTGATCGGGTTTCAGAATTTGTTACTCCTTCCGTCCTAGTCATTAATTACTATTTAATTTTTTTGCAAATTTTATAGAATAAATATGATCATAATTAATCGAGTTAATTCAAAACTTGTCATTCCCTAAATCGTGGTCAATAATTATCTATTTAATTTTTCCGCAAATTTCATCATAACCAAAGATAATTAACTATTAATTACAGAGTAGAAAGAGTGAGTAATGCAAGAAAATCGACTTACATATTTGTTTACCTATTCTATTTACAAAACGTCTTGCTTGTGACAGTCACTATCTGTCTTCAGCTTGTGACGGATAGTGTCCGTCTTCAATGAAAATTTGTGTTCTATTTATTGGTGTCTCATTCTTTTATTTATCTTTTATATTAAGCATATTTCCAATGAGTAATTAGATCATACACATCCAATCTGTCCACTTATCGTCCAATTATAATTACTTGAAATATTTTTCTCCTCTTTTTATTGTTTTTTACTGTTGTTTTTGCGTAAAAATCAAAGGTAAATAATTTTCCTAAACTCATACGATTGGACCATCATGATCATGTAGTTGAACATACATTAATTGTATAACACTAATTCTTATTTCAGACCGCAACTATCCATCTTAACCTTAAGACGGATAGTTGTCTCTCACAAACTTGCAAGTGAGGAGGCAAGTGGATGGGAAATGGATAGTCCCACTTGCCTCCCACTTGCAAGTTTGTGAGAGGGTCACTATCCGTCTTAAGGTTAAGACGGATAGTGGCCGTCTTAAGCAAGACGGACACTATTTATAAATAATCAAACGGGACGGATACCTCATATATGACCGAATCATAGTTTACTCCTAAAATATTGTTGGTCATAGATCTAAATTGACAAGTTTGCCCTTGTATTTTACTTATTATTATTTAATTTAATAATAATAAAGTTTGACAATTTTGACTTATATTGAGAAGGAAAAAAGAGGAGTAGGGCCATAACATGTCCACGTCAGCACATGCATGCACGACAACCATGGTTGCTTCACGTGCATGGATCCTCCTCTTCTTCTTCTTAAGGTTTTCAATGTTTCGAACCCATGTAAATGAGTCAAATTTAAATATTTTATTTATTCTAATTAATATGGTCAACTGTCCGTGGTGAGAATAATACCGTCTCTCGTGGTCGTAGAAAATCTTTGATATTATCAGTGGCGGACCTAGGAATTTAGTGTTTGGGGAGCACTAAAAATTTTTAACGCATTATTTACGCGCGTTTAAGACCAATATTTTTATATTTTAAAGTTTTTTTTCCTAAATTAGTTATTATATATAAGTAAAAGAATGAAAAAATAATGGTCTTATTGATATATTTTCTCAAAAATTAATATTTTCTATAAAATACTTTAAATTTTAAATATATGTAAAAATAATATCTCTTTTGTAGAAGGATAATGATACGGCGCCGTATCATTATCTTTTGTAGAATATAATATACTTTAGTACTAAATACACAAACAAATGTAAGTGGTTCAATGATTTAGAATTTAACACCTTAATTGTAACTAAAGATATTCGCATTGCAAAACGTGACTCGATAAATGTGATAAAGCAAATGTTACCTTTGGTTTGGATGAGAGGGAGTATAAATAAACTTGATTCATAATTTGCCTATATAGTTAGGTTTCTGTAAAATGGTTTTACGTTAATCTGATGAAACTATCTCAAAAGTTAGTCGTAATAATTAGCTAGGAAGATTTATTTTACGGCATTCGAGTTTATGACCGTCTTACACAATAATATTCGCAGCAAATAATTACATTTGAGGCTTAATTGACAAAAGAGTAAAAAAAAAAAAAGATCATTATTGTACGACTTATGACAACCCATACTCCGTTTTATGTTATTGGAAAAAGGAGTTAGCGTCACCGAATGACGCCCTATCATTATCCTTAAATGTGATCAAAGAAACAGATTAATTAGAGTTGTTAGAGACTATTAGAAAGTTCTCCGTACAAAAATACCCTATATACTAAAAGATTAACACATCTCTAAATTTCTCCGCTTAAATTTCCCGCCCAAGTATTATTCTATTAGACTATTTATTTTCTAATTAGTTAGTGTGCACTTCTATTTTTACTATTAAACAATATTTATCTCCTAATTTATTTTATAACATCAGTTATTGTTTAACTTTTACACAAAAAAGACTAATAAAATATCTTCTTAAAATTATATATACAATTTTTCTACCCTTTTCAAAATGGAGGTAAACTACATTAGTTTAATTAATTGTCAAATTATCTAATATCAGTATCTAAAATACCGTGTATTTGCACGGGAGCTATACTATTAGGAATATTAATTTTGCTTAAGCAATGGGCAAGTCATGTTTAGTTGTTTACGGAGTAATGATTAATATTATTAGGCAAATTAAATACATTTGCCTACTACAATACAATAGATACAAAATAGCAACCCAAATAGGCAATTGGTTAAGACGGATAGTGGTTTCTCACACAAATGCAAGTGGGAGGCAAGTGAGTGGGAAATGGATATACCCACTTACCTCTCACTTGCATTTGTGTAAGAAGTTTAAGACGAATAGTGACCGTCTTAAGCAAGAGCTTCTGATTAGTTAGAGTGTCTAATGGAGCTACAAAAATAAAATAAAAGGGAATAAGTCAACATGTAAACCAGCTACGTTGCCTACGTAGTACGTACCCAATGACATCATAATTATAAATTACAACCATTTTGTAAATTTTGATTACACGAGTTTCCTATCTTAAGACCATCCCCAAGTAAGGTCACCAACTGGGTCGTGACCTTGTTGGGTCGTGCTAATGACTCATTAAACTAGGATTAAGAAGACGATTTTGGTGACCTTGAATAACTCGGTGTCAATTTGTGACCTTGAGTTGAGACTTGGTGACCTTGAGTTGAGGTTGGTGACCCAACACATGTCATCATCTCATTTGGTAGTAATTAATAATTGAAAAAGTATGAGAGTTTTTGGTGGAGTAAAAAATGTGAAAAATGATTGGAAAGTGAAAAATGATTGGGTTGGTGACCTAGGTCGTGACTTTCTGCTTGGGAGGGTGAAAGTGGGTCAAGATAAATAAGGTGGGATTAAGGACTAAAACGTTGGTGACTCAGTTAGCGTGACCTTCTGCTTGGGGTTGGTCTAATCGAAACCCAAAAACAATATTCTTGCATGAAATTTAAATCGGGAAGTGGCAAATAAGCCTCATACGTTTGGCAATATGTGCAAGTTAGCCCCATGTCTTTCTATAAGAGCAATTTAGCCTAATTAATTATGGTTGATGTGCAATTAAACCCAATAGAATATACTCCGGTAAATTTGCGCTAAATGAGACACATGGGGCTAATTTGCACATAATGCCAAATGTACGGGGCTTATTTGCTACTTCCCCGAAATTTAAATTATATACGGAGTATAATATATACTAGTATTGGTGTCTGGCTCCGCTCGAGCTACCTTTATTTAATATTAAAATTTATGTTCAATTAAATAAAACTACATACGAGTTGCATAACTCATATATTTAACATTAATATATTTTTTTATGTCATATCTTAAAATTACAATGAAATAAACTATGAGACAAATTCACTACTCCCGTTATTAATATTTTACTTAAATCGATTGGTTACCTCATCATTCCTATATACTTTCTTTTGTTGGTAATATTGTTACTTTTATTACATTCGTTATTACTACTATTACTTTCACTATTTCCGCCGTAATTATTGTTAACTAGTTATTATTACTTTCACTACTGTCACATTGATATTGATAATTTCACTACTCCCGTTGTTACTTCTATTAGTTTCACTACTCCCCCTTACTATTCAAATGAGTGATTACTATCATATTACTATATATTCAATGTTATTACAATTTTTTCACTACTAACATAATTATTTTTATTATTTATACATGCAATTTTAAGAGACTTATATATTTATATAAACATATTACATATATACATTAAATCAAATCGAAATAATTATGAAATATTATATTTTTTGAAAATCTACCTTGATTTATTTATCTTTTAATAGTTTCCAAAATATAACATACTTATATTATATTTGTCTATGTTAAATAATTAATATTCTTTATACTAATTAATACCATAAGTGGGACATGTTTATTTTACGGAAAATCACCATACTCCGGTGTTCTCTAAATTTATATTTCGGCCAAAACTATATAATATTTACATTAAAGTCACATCTTCAGGTCAATCACATAGCGCTATCAATTAAAACTATATAATATAATTAAGTTATATATATTTATTTAATTTAATTACATAAAAGACCCTTGATTTCAGGAATATATACATAGTACTAGTATTGGTGTCCGGCTATGCCCGGGCTACCTCTACTTACCATTAAAATTTATTTTCAATTAAATAAAAACAACTTTAAAGTTGCATAACTAGTAAATTAATCTTTAATATATTTTTCTATGTCATATCTTAAAATTACGATAAAATAAATTATGCTACAAATTTACTGGTCCCGCTATTAATTTTTTTCTTGAATCAATTAGTTAGCTAATTGTTCATGTACTAGTATAGATCCCGCGTCACTGCGCGGTATATATAAATTTTTTTATTTTTTAGTTTATTATTTAAACTAGATTTTATGCCTGTGCGATGCACGGTTTTAAGATAATGGCTTCTCAATATTGCGTAAATCTAAAAATACGGTAAATGAATTTATCTTAAATAAATTCATTCACAACCCAATGGTGACTCATTTACAATAGGTGAAGATATAGGAGATGATTTAGATATAAGTGTTTTGTTTAGACCGGTAATTCTGTTAAATATATGAAAGATATAAAATAACATAGTTTAACGTTACATTTAGAAAAATTTTATTTATTCCACTATCATTAAAATTCCTACCCTTCTTTTTTTTTCAACTATTGATGGATGCTGGTTTTGAATATTTGATGAGTCAAAATATTGATTATAGTGAATGATAAATACACAAATGAAAAACTATACATGACAATGAATTTAATCAGAGAAGATCTTTAACTGGAAAAGCATCCTATGCTCTTTTTGTTGCGATCTATTTTTTATGTTCCTTTTGACATAAAGAAAAAGAATCCATTAAAGAAGAAAAACGTAAAAAAATTGAATGGAAATATATAAGGTAACAAATAAAGGAGGGTTACGAATGAGTAGTAATACAAAGAACTACACAATTTAAATAAATACCAAAACTAAATTAAATATAAAAGATTATTGTTAATACTTCCACAATCTTTTAAATTTATTATGGTGATCCGTGTGCAAAAAAAAAATGATTATTTTACATTAAAACATGACTAGTGTTTTTTAATAATTGCCGAAAACATTTCAGTAAAGCCTTCGAAAAACTAACCATGTTAATACCGCAAATTATAAAAAAAAAAATAGTTAGAAGACTATAAATACACGTAAAAAAAATAGTTCACTATAGTAAAAAGTTGTGATTCCATGCTCCTACAAATAAAATAATAACGTTAAGATCTCATTGGTAAGCATTCGTCCATACACAACAATACAACATACAAAAATAAGGTACTGCTTGTGAAGGAGTGATTACATACGATGGATCATGAATGATTATACCATAAATTCATAATAATGATAAATTGAAACGACGAATCCTTGCAAAACAAAAAAAATAGTAAAAACATCAGGATATTAGAAAGAAAAAAAAAAAGAGTAACAAAAAAACTTATGTGCAAAATATTAATCTTTGGCTTATATAAACGTCAGCAATAATAATCATAACATTAATAAACACCTATAAGTTTATATCTTTATTTTAGTTAACTAATGAGATAAAAGTTTATAACAAATTTATTTATACATATAAAATATTATATAACAGATTAAGTTTTTGAAAATAAATAATTATCTATAAAATGTTAACTTTATCTTTTTGTTTTAGTTAACTAATGAGATAAAGTTTATAACAAGTTTAATTTATACGTATAAAATACTGTATAATAGATTAAGTTTTTGAAAATAAATAAT
>VHZZ01000002.1:608150-627829 GCA_009801015.1 Silene noctiflora
AAAAGATAATAGTTTATTAAAATAAAGTTTTAATTGTTTCCCTACTGAGTTGGATACATTTTGAAGGAAAATTAAGAGAATTTTTCTTCTCTTATTTATGGCATATAAATAAAAAGATGATTATATGATAGTTATAAAAAGATGATTTATTTATGAAATATAAATAAAAAGAAGATTATGACATCAATTAATGAGAGTGGTGACCACTATTAGAAAGTGAATATTTAGGACGGGAAACTTGAGCGGGAAAAATTATAGCTTTGTTAATCTTTTAGTAAATAGATGATTTTTTTTTTTTTCTGTTAGTATTGTTACTTTTATTACAATTGCTATTACTACAGTTACTGTCACTACTCTCGCCGTAATTATTGTTACTTTCACTACTGTCACATGAATACTGATAATTTCATTACTCCGGTTATTGCTTCTATTACTTTCATTACTCTCCATGATAATATAGTTACTTTGACTATTCAGATGAGTGATTACTAACATATTATTATATCCAATATAATGTTAGTACAATTACTTTCACTACTAAAATAATTACTTTTACTAATTAGTCACACAATATTAAGAGGTTATTTGTACCAAAAAAAAAATTATATTAAGAGGCTATATATTTATATAAATATATTACATATATGTATTATATCAAATCGAAATAATTAAAGAATATATATCTTTTGGAAATCTAGCTTTATTTATTTACCTTTTAATAGTTTCCAAAATATAACCTACTTATATTATATTTGTGTATGTTAAATAATTTTATTATTATATGATGATACTAATTAATGAAATAAGTGGGACATGTTTATTTTAAGTAAAATCACCATATTTTGATATTCTCTAAATTTATATTTCAACAAAAACTATATAATATTTACATTGAAATTCCTTGTCGGGTCAATCATACAGTGCTATCGATTAAAAACTATATAGTATGAGTATAATTAAGTTGTATGAATTTATTTAATTAAATTGAAGTCACTTAGTTTCAGGAAAATATATTATATAGTATTGATTGATTGATTGATAATTACCAGCTACGGCATTCACAATTTCATATATAGTTTTACAAACGTCTTTTATCTAATTAATACTCCATAAATAGTTTTACAAACGTCTTTTATCTATCAAAATGACTTGAAAATAACCATACAATCAAAGTTATCAGTGAAAGTAAGAATATAATTGATTGGGTTGTAGGGGCGGACCTAGGGGGCCCCCATGAAGTCTCAGAAATAAATTTTTGTAGGTATTTAATGTAGACACAAAATTATCATAGCACAGTCGGTAATTGTGTGAAATAGTTTCTGGAAGGTATGAGGTTCGATTTAATTTACTAAAGTATATTATATTCTACAAAGGATAATGATACAAAATAAATATTATTTTTACATATATTTAAAATTTAAAGTATTTTATAGAAAATATTATTTTTTGAGAAAATATATCAATAGGACCATTTTTTTTCATTGTTTTACTTATATATAATAACTAATTTAGGAAAAAAAACTTTAAAACATAAAAATATTGGTTTTAAACGCGCGTAAATAACACGTTAAAAAATTTTAGAGCCCCCCAAACACAAAATTCCTAGGTCCATCACTGTTGGGTTGGCTAATCAGCGATCATTAAATTACCTTAAAAAAATTAATCTCTTTTTAGACAACTATATCTATCCTAAGTATAAAATAAATCAAATACTACCCCAACATTAGTAGCTCTTGTTTAAAACCTTTCACAACCTTCTATCTATTTTAACATTATTTAAATCGATTGTGTATACGCTTTTCATTTTATCATTCTCTAGGCATTATATACTACCCTACTAGGTAGCACCAAAACGGATACGAACACTGACACAGACACGACACGGACACGTGACACGGCATCCCATAAAATTTAGGACACGGGACACGTTATTTAAATTTAATAAAATATATATTTATAGTTAAAATTAACGTATCATTTTATTTTTGTAAATGTATTTGATATTAAATTTAAATAATTGAAGCTGAAATTTGACTTTGATTATAATTTATTCTCATTTCCCACTCAAACCCGTCTTCTAATCAATCTTTTTCAGTCTTTCAACATCTCATTCCTCATTTATTGGTATCGACACATTTAGGCGTGTCCAGCGTGTGTCCGATGAGTGTCGTGTCCGACACGGTGTCAGACACGGGACGACTGATTAGGAGGAGTGTCCGTGTTACCTAGCTACCCTATATACTTTGCCCTATGGTTTAAGACTGTTTTAAAGGAGCATTTTTGTGATTAAGGTTAGATAATTGCAAGTGTAATGACGATGTAGGTCTTTCGTATTTGGGCTTGAGTTGATTTATTTGGGCCTGTCTTCTATAATTGTATATCCAAATTGGTGGGCTCATACAAATTTGCCTTTTGCAGTTTCAAAGATGGCCCATAACTTTACTATATTTGCAACAAAAACGTATTACTTGTGACGGACATTATCCGTTAAAAGCTGAAAATGGATAGTGTCCATCTCACAATAAGGCAGGTGGAGGAGAAATTGAGCTGAAACGGAACTTATTGGAGCTGAAACTTAAATGAACTGAACTTAATAGAGTTAAACTGAACTGAACTGAACTGAACTTATTGGAGCTGAATTGAATTGAAGTAAAAGTTAATTTGTGAAGAAAAGAGTTGAACTGAATGAAGCTGAAACGGAACTAAACTGAATAGATCTGAACTGAACTGAAATGAGTTAAAATTAAGTCAAAAAAACAGGGCTTTACTTCAGTTTAGTACAGCTCCATTAAATTCAATTCAGTTCACGTCTATACAATCATTATAAGTAGCCCAACTGAATAACTGATACATCGATGTTTGATTAGTGCACTGCTAATAATGGCGTATTAGGTATTGCTAAGTTTAAACTTTTATATGGGTACTTAGGTGAAGTTTGAGGGGGATAGCAGGGGCCCTCGTCCCATACTGACGGATTAAATTTTCGAAATTTTTAGTTATAATTTCCGAATTTTTTTCGAGTGTATCTTATATCATTACCACTTCGCCTTCCCTAAAATGATTTTCCGATTTTCCAATGGTGAAGTTAGATGTTTTATTTTTCACACTTATAATTTTCCAATTTATCTCTTAAGACACACAAAAAATATTAAACTCGTCAAAAAATATTCACTACATTACATCGACCCACATTTCATCTCACAAAATACTATTCGTCGATTTTAAAATGAGTCTTGATTACTTAGTCTTAGCTTAAGACTATTAAATCGGAGTTTGAAACTCATGTTAAGACCCGGATAAACTTAGTCTTTAAGGTATTACCGAATACACAAATTCTCATTAAAGACGAGCACTGTCCGTCATAAGCTGACTAAGGAGAGTGTCCCTCTCACAATATGCAAGTGGCATTATCCACGGGGTGCTCCATTTCTCCCCCACTTGCCTTATTATGAAAAGGACACTATCCGTCTTCAGCTTATGACGGATAGTGTCCATCACAAACAAGACCCTTTGTATCAAATATCTAAAAATAGTCAAGGAGAAGTGCATCAATGATCTACAGATTGGTACTTCAATTCAAACAGCACAGTATACTTAGTCGACCCAAACTACATACTCCCTCCGATCCACACCAATGGTAACATGGACCCACTTTTCTCACAAAAAGTGGGTCCATGTTACCATTGGTGTGGATCGGAGGGAGTACAATAATATAAGTGGTTGATATAATAGTCATAATAAATAAAGTGATAGTGACCAATTAATTTGCTCTATATAATATCGACATAACATCGTCGGTCACATATGTTTTTTTTTTTTTTTTTTTTACGTAAGAAAATTATATTAATCATTTTTTTTTTTTGTGTAAACCATCCGATTTAATCCGGATTCGAGCCGGGTAGGACCACTAGGGCGGTAAAGCTCTCCCTCATGAGTTTCAACACTGCTGCGTTCTCAGGGCTCGAACACGAGACCTCTGGTTAAGCTAGAACAACCCCTTGCCAGTTGATCTAAGTGCTCATGGGTTCATCTATAATAACATCAACCTGTTTCGTACTTTTGAAAGTTAAGTTAAGTTGAAGTAATCAATTTTCAAACTATCTCAACAGGGTTGGCTTGGGTGTCTAACAGAAGCAATAAAATCAATGACTTTGGTAGTTTTATAGAAGTAATATTAGCCATCACTATCTCCAAGAAATGACAAAGCGTCTCCCTTGTGACGGGTCGGATCCGAAGACGGATAATGCCACTCACAAAACAAATAGGGGGACAAGGTGGGGGCACCCCCCACTTGCTTTCCTCTCTCCTCTATTTGGGCATTTTATCTCACAAAATGATACCCGTCTTCTCATTTGTGACGGAAGGTTCCGTCACAAATGAGAATTTGCCAAGAAATGAAGTTTTAAATAATCATTGTTAATAATATTTGAAAATAAGTACTGAGAATTAAATTAACAACACATATTATTAGCTTTAATTACTAATTTTGAAAATCCTGAAGATGTAGCTGCTGGAATGCCTTAGAATTTCAAATTAGTATAAAGATAAAAGAGCCAATTTTCGACTTTCAACTAGAGTTGGTAATTCGGGCCGTGGGCTGGCGGGCGGCACGGCTCCGGGGAAGGCACGACGAGTTTTTTGAGGCGGCACGGTCGTTCTTGAGGCGGGCTCCAACGCGATTTTCCTCGAATGTCTTTGCCTAGGCACAGCACGGCCCAGACACGAGTGAGTTTGGCACGAATCAGGCACGACGGGTCTGACATGGCACGACCCAAAAATTGGCACGAAAGTACTAAAAATATAGCAATTATAAGACAAAACGTACTAAAAATATAGCAATTATAAAACAATTTATCATTTATTAAACAAAAAGTAGTAAAAATATACAATATCTTTTAAAAAAGTGAAATAAACTTAAGGCACACCGGCCCACATGCCATGCACGAACAGCCCATGGGCCAGACACGGCCCGGGCACGAAATTGGGCGTGCCAAGAGCGGGCCGCGGCGGGGGTACGGGTGAGTGGGTCAGGCACGACACGGCACGACCAGCCCAATATCCGTGCCTGGGCCGGGCCAATTTTGGAGGAAAGCACGATAGGCCGGCACGCGGGCTGGCCCAACACGGCCCATTGTCAACTCTACTTTCAACCAATCGTTTAAACAAATAAAAGTAATACGAGGCTAAAATCATTTTAGCTATAGTTAATTTAAACTCGAGATCTTCGATTAAAAAGTATATGGCCTCATGTATTGGAATTTGGATGTAAAACTACATCTCGGATTTGGCTCAATCTAATCACATTTAATTAGTGTATTATATATCAAAATTACACTTTCTTTATGTCATACCGATTAAGGGGTATTATTTCTAAAAATTAAGATAAAAACGTATCCATCTAATTCCAATTCAATCCTTTACCATCTCTAATTTTGGAACTTATTGTCATTAAATTTGGGTGACAATGAACCCTACAAGATGAGAATTAGATTATGGCCCTGTTTGGTAAATAGCGGATTAATTTCAGCATAAGCAGATTGTAAAATCAGATTATAAATGACAGATTTTAACAAAAGGTTTGACTAACATATTATAATTAGCAGAATTAATTTGAGTGTTTGGTAACTAGTAGATTACGATTAGTAGATTGTTAATTTTCTTTGTAAAATGTAGTAAAAAAATTTATTTTAGAATATGTTAACCAATATACTGTAAAACAGCATATTGACCCCAAATATGTTGTTTTAATATGTTGTTTACCAAACACTAAAATCAATATATTGACCGGTCAAACATGCTAAGGCCTTATTCTTTTGAACTTAAATTTAGTTCTTATAAGTTCAGTTCAGCTCAGTTCAGTTCAGCTCCATTAAGTTCAGTTCAGTTCAGTTCAGCTCAGTTCAATTCAATTCAGATTCAATTATTCCAACATTATTATTATTATTATTATTACTACTACACTACTACTACTACTACTACTATTCATGGGGCATACTCAGTCGACCCGGCCTGCATGCAACCTGTGGATCACACGAGTTGAAGTGTTTGCCACTTCATACAAAAATGTACATTTAGACCTCTATAAATATCTTTCTTGGATCCATTCCGAAGAGGACACGTGCAAGATTCATGTAAGAGATATCCCACCTAATAATTTGTTCTCTCTAAAAGTAAGACTACTCAAACATTTAAGAGAGTTCGAGGACCTTGCGTCAAGCGAGGTCCTGGTTATACATCCAATACCGTATTTACTTAGGCATCAGAGAGGACCCCTTTGGTAACTCTCAGAGGCCATGTATGTTTCCTGTGTAGGTATACGTATCTCCTAAGGCAGTCGAGCATCAACCAAGCATATATCCGAAAGGAGAGTTTTGACCTGACCCAGACTCAAGCAATGCTGACTTGATTGTTTTGACTCGAAATAATTATATTAATATATTATTATTAGACCTATTATTAATATTATTCATTATATTTATTATTATTATTTATAATATTTATATTTATATTATTATTATATTATACTTATCATATTTATTTTTTAGTTATTATTATTAATATATTTCATTATTATTATTATTTGTTGTTGTTACAATCTTTTTATTATTATTTCAGTTTAGTTCAGTTCAGACAATTTCAGTCCAAAAGAACATGGCCTAAGACCCTTGAATATATTAAAAATTGGTCAATATACCGTTTACCAAACAGTGCCTATATATACGTTATCAGTAGGTGATGTAAACGAAATATGTCATTTGAAATAAGATTATGCGATTATATTATGACATAGCCGTACCGATTAGGGAGTATTATTTATAAAAATTAAGATGAACATAAATGGGTCCATAGACCCAAAATGGCGATAAAAGAGTGTCCAATAAAAATAAACAAAAAAAAGGTAGTGGGATACATAAGCTGACGTATGGGACCCAATAAAATATCATTGTTTATTATACTATGTCATAAATTAAATTAAATATAATTGGTCCAACTATATTTTGTCGTTATTCAGTCGCCTTAGTTTTGGACGTATATGCATTTGGATAATGATACGGCGTCACCGGGTGACGCGTAATTTTGGGGCCACCCTTTCTCATACACCCCTTATTATTGGGGTCCCCACTTACTACATGTAACATACTCATTAATATTAGGGTCCACATAAGGGATCCATGTGAGAGGGTGACGTCGAGATTAGGCGTCATCCGATGACGCTAGTCATTAGATCTCATCTGCCAACTAACATGCAATTAAACCTTGGTCAAATCTATAATTATTTCATTAATTACTCAATCAATTAGTCGTCTTGCTTAAGACGGTACTATTAAGACGGATTAAATATCGTCATATGGGTATAAGCACAATTTTTTTACTTTTTTCAAGGAATTTTGCTAACGTCTAATTCATTTCATAGGGTATATTTAACCCGTCTTAAATTAAAGACGGATAATGTCCGTTTTAAATAAGGATTTGTGTTAATTAATCTTAAAAAAACTCTTAACTTTATTGACCACATAAATTAATTAAAATGACGTCAAATGATATTGTCACCTTGGGTTGGATAAGGGGATAATGATCTTCCACGATGTTTCTTCTTTGAGTGTATTTTTATCTCCTGCCATTCATTCACCTAATACTTCTATAAAATAATGGAGTTAATTTTGGCAAGTCAATTTCGAATTTGTAAGAGTTCGAGCTAGGTCGAATTGGGACAGGTAATTTCGGGTTCGGACAATTTCGGGTCAGGTATTATCAAAATATTTATGTATAATAATTAGTAATCCCTCCGATCCACACCAATGGGAACATAGACTCACTTTTTTCCTCACAAAATATGGGTCAATGTTACCATTGGTGTGGATCGGAGGGAGTATGCAACAATAAATAATTAGGTTTGGTTAATTCAAGCAGCCCGTCTCTCTTGTGACGGTCACAAGCTTGTGACGTCTCACTTGCCTCTTCCCACTTGCATGTTTGTCTCATGTCACAAAACTTGTGACGGCACAAATGAGAATTTGTGTAATTCAAGTTCAGATCTTGAGCTTCGGAGCTTGAATATGTCAGGACGAGTATTGTTTTGGTTTGGTCATTTAGGTCAATTTTTACAGGTCTTTGTCAAAGTACATTGAGATAACAAGTTGGAACATCCTCTTACCGTCAACTTTTGAGAATCGTTCGTTCGATTTGGCATGTCCTCGCATCTTCTTCAATCTTATACTTCTTTCTGCGTTTGCTTTATACACATATATCAATGCACGTTTTCTTTTATCCATATCTTTAGTTACATCTTACTAAAAATTATAAAAGTTTGATATTCACAATCCACTCGGTGAGACGATTTAAACAAGATCTCACATGAGTATCTTTTATGTGTTTTTTTTTTTGTTACCCAAGGGAACACCCGAACATCCTGCAAGCCTGGGGACCAGGTAATTAGTCATCAAGGGCAGGGTGCCCGTGATGACAGGTAACCGCAGCACTCCCGTGTGGGGAGTCGAACTCGGGACCTCTCAATTCGTTGCCATTTTGCAACGCTTTGACGCACGCTCGTGCTCCACTACACTCAATTCGTTGCCATCTTTTATGTTATATATTAGAAGTTGTATTGGAAATTTTCCTTAATAATAAATGGTGCCGAAAAAATAAACGTAAAAAAAACAAATGAAACGGAGGAAGAAAGATACTATTTCATGCTACCCTAGGGCCAATCAACTCATTAACTAAACTTTTTCATTTTACTCGATATGGATTGTCTCATGATAATACTTAAAACTTACTTTCTCTTCAAATAAAGGTTTCGATCTGGAAAGGTAGTTGAAAACTGAAAAGTTAACTGAAATCTAAAATGCTAAATGATTAGGTAATTGGAAATTAGAAACTGATAAGATAGCTGATTATATAAAATGTTGTTTGACAAACTAACTAAAAAGGTAACTGATTTTTATGAAATTATGTAAAAGGATACGATAATTATTTAGTAATATAGATTTAAGGGGTAAAAAAGGAAAATCAAAGTAAATCAGGTACCTGAAATCTCAAATGCTACTCTAGGTAGCATTTCATTTCAGATAGCTTATTTAGTATTTCCAAACGCTTACAAAAATTAAGGTACCTGAAATTTTGGTCAAATAAGTTACTTTGACCATATCAGGTACCTGAAATGCTTTGGCAAATAGAGCCAATAACTCAAATTTGGTTTGAGTTTCAAACTTTCCTGAGTTGGATCTTCGATTTTTAAAACCACTTCTATAAATGAATATTCTACTCAAATACTCGTACTTAGTATCGTAAAAACAAGAATTTATCTACAAGGAAACTGGATAAAAATATTAAACCGAAAAGTGAATATTAATAGAATAATTGTTAAAACACAAATTCTCATTGAAGACGGGCACTATCCGTCACAAGCTGAAGACGGATAGTGCCCATCTCACAAAATGCAAGTGACACCAAACATGGATGCTCCATTTTCCATCCACTTGTCCTCTCACTTGCTTTATTGTGAGAGGGGCACTATCCGTCTTCAGCTTGTAACGGATAGTGTTCGTCACAAGCAAGACGCTTTATTATTAAAATAAGTCTATTTCCAATATTCCACTATTTGATGCGCACTTATAAAAGAGGACTAATGTCTAAATGCAATGGACTGGGAAATCACAGTCTAAGGAAGGTCCAAGGAAATAGCTTAATTATATAGTAGTACAATATTGTTATTCACAAATTATCGTTGAAGACGACACTATCCGTCACAAGTTGAAGACGGATAGTGTCCTCCCTCATAATATGCGAGTGACATCAAACATGAATGCTCCATTTCCCACTCACTTGTTTTATTGTGAGAGAGACACTATCCATCTTCAGCTTGTGATAGATAGGGATACTATCCGTCACAAGCAAGACGCTTTGATTATTATTATATGCGTGAAAGGGAAACTATTGATTATTACTACTCTCACGTGAACATCATATTAGCATCTAAGTATCTAACTACTTAAATCTCTTCTAGAAACTAATAAGGTCATCACCTCAGTGCGTAGCTTCATGTCATGTGTCACAAATGTTGATATATGACGAGTATATTTGTCGTAAACTTGCGACAGATTAAGTATTATCTATGCTGGTGGAGAATGTCTAGGGAGTAATTTATTTTGTATTATTTACTCACATGAGTAATATTTAACCCGTCACAAGTTTGTGACGTGACGGCTATACTCGTCACAAGGGAGACTTATTTTGCATGTTTAGAGTTTGTGCTGGTAATCTTAATATGGATATAACCGTTTCTAAATTGAAACAGGTTAAATAGTACGAGTAATTCATTTATATAGGAGTCCCTAGATATGCTATTATAGTCGCATTGTTTAATGTTTAGCATAGATATATCCATCTTAAACGAGAGTAATTTGTGTTATAACTCACATCTTATCGACATTTTGTCTTTTGATATATCTACTAACTAAAAGTTTATACATTAACTCAACCAGGAATAACTTATCGAGTTTGTGGTACAAAATACATAAACAATTTTGTAAAATGGTATATGAAAAACAGATCATTTACTTTTTACTGAAAGTAACTTAGCCTAAATATCACAATCTCTTTTCATAATGGGAAATGATACCCTTTCATATTTGGTATTAATTTAGAAATTAGAGAATAAATTACACTTGAATCGACGCAATTAATGCATGTATTAAATACAACCCAATGAGTTGTATTTATCATTTCCCTTTCATAATTTCTATGTGGGTAGAGTTCTTGATTTCAATAACCGTACCAATAATTATCGAAAATCAAAATTACCCAATTGAAATTAACACTTTCTAAAAAAGTTTAAAAAAGCAATAGAACCCAAGACACATAAGGGGAAATGAATTAACAACACAATGAATCTAGTCATGTGTAGTCCAAATTTTTGCATGAAATTTTCTACAAAATCAACAAAATTAAGAGAAAATTATCACCAACCATATAATTTCACCTTGACCACGCCGCCGGACCAAAGCATTTGACTCACGTGCTTAAATTCACCTTCATTCTAAGCCTAACAATTGTCTAAGAAAAAAAAAAAAGTCAAGTCTCCTAAAACATCAACAACAATGACCAAAAGGATCACATAAAATATAGTTACTAAATCCCATCAAACCAATATAGTATTACCAAATAATGCAAAAACATCCTCCTTGGTCCAAAATCTTAAAAACATGTCATTTTCATCATTTATTTCACTATCAATCTTAATTCTTAACCACTATAAGTCTATAACCTTTGTATTCTTCTAATAATAATAATCAATCAATAAGTCTCCCTTGTAACCGGTATATTCGTCACAATCGTCACAAGCTTCTGACGAGATCAAATATTACCCATATGGTAGATAAGTCAAAAGAAATATTGCCTAGAGAATCACAAATGACTTAAGGTAAGATTATCCGTCAGACTTTCCAAAGTCTTAAAACTCTGTCAGACTCACCTCAAACTCTACTTTTCTACTTTCCATTTCATTTACTTTTTTTTTTCAAAAAAAAAATATCACATGGTATCCATTAATTGGATACTTTCCACTCATGGTGGGGTCAAGACTTTTGTAGATTATTGGTAGTCTTTAGTGAGTCTTGTCTTAAGACTTACTAAAATCTTGTCTTAAAACTGCCAATAATCTTAACCTTATCTTTATTTAATTAAGTGGGTCTTATTTAACCCGTCACGACGAACGAGAACTTGTCATAATCAATAGTCTTGCACTCTTTGCAACAAGTTGCATCTTTTGAAGTGTATTTTTGTTAATGCAAGTGGATTTTTCATATAGGGTATTATTCCATTACTTTTGAAAAGGGTATAAATTAGGTAGATATGCATCTATTTTCCAATTTGTAACTCAATTATTCAAATCAAACTCAAACTCAAACTTCAAAATGGATACTACATCCTCTTCATCAACAACTTCCTCTATTTTCTCCTTCAACTCATTTCAAAACTACAACCACCCCCACCACTATCTACCCCCACAATCGACCTCGTCAGAGTCTGAATCCTCTGACGAGTCACCTAAGTCGTTCCCTTGGGAGGAATTTTGGTCCCAGTATAATTCCGTCTCCATTTCTCAGCTCCCGTTTAACTTTGATGATTCAGATGAGATAGCTCTTTTTCACATATTATCAGAGCAGGAAAAGGAAAAGGAAAAAGAAAAGGAAAAGACACAGGGGATCAGGGTTCAGCCAAAACCTGAACCCTGGTCCCCTGTGTCTACTAACTCTTCCTCTCCTGAACAACAGGAGAGGAAGAGTTACAGGGGCGTAAGGAAACGCCCCTGGGGGACATATGCTGCAGAGATTCGAGACTCTACTAGAAACGGAGTCCGAGTATGGCTAGGCACCTTTGACAGTGCTGAGGAAGCAGCCTTAGCATATGATCAAGCCGCCTTCGCAATGAGAGGAAACATGGCAGTTCTCAATTTTCCGGTCGAAATAGTAAAAGAATCCTTAAACAAGATGAACCCACAAAATGGAGAAATTGATCATGAATTTTCCTCTACTACTTCCCCTGTTATAGCATTAAAAAGGAAGCATTTGTTAAGAAGGAAATCAATGGAGGACAACAATGGTCGAAAACGAGGAAGAAGAGAGAAAATTGACAAAAAATCGTGTAATAATTCTACAACAAATGCAAGTACGGTGGTGTTTGAAGATTTGGGTGCTGATTTCTTAGAGCAATTATTGAGTTGTTCTTAATAAAAAACAGAGGAAAAACAGAGTAGCGGTAATTAGTAATTAGTAACTAGTAAAAGTAAATTTTGTTGTGATATTACGACAAACACTTGAATTCCTTTTTTTTTTTTACCTCCCATTTTTTTGGGTCCCTTTTAAGGCTAGAGTGTGATTATTTTGTCCCCTTGGTATTGTTTTTTCTTTCAAATTTGTAAATCACGAATTCTTATTTAAGACGGTCACTATGGCCTCTCACACAAATGCAAGTGGGAGACAAATGGGTATATCCATTTTCCATTTTCCACCCGCTTGCATTTGTGTGAGAGGATCACTATCCGTCTTAAGCTTAAGCGGATAGTGGCCGTTTTAAGCAAGACTTTCTATTTGTAAATATGGATGTATATAGTGTATTGGTGGCGAAAATATAGTTGTACCGAGTATTAATCAATGCGGATTTATTTATATATTTTGGAAATTCGCTATATTCTAGTATTATTTTCGTGGTGTAGGAATAGACAGTTTTGCATTAGCTAAATTTGTTTGTTACACCCAGTTCTTAGTTTAATTTCTTATTCAAATAATGTAATAATAAAATTCGACTCTGAATGTCGGATTTGTACCGTGTAAGCTACTATTTTTACTGGAAAAAAAAAAAGTTAAATTTTGTTGTTCAATGCAAATATTACCTCATATTCAGCTGGTTGTTTGCGTTTTACTTCCTCCATTCCATTGAATTCTATACATTTACTTTATGCACGTCTATCAATACTCATTTTCTTCTGTTCATATCTTTAGTTATATATTGATAAATATTATAAAAATTTGATATTCACAATGTACTCGACAACACAATTTAAATAATATCTCACATGACTATCTTTTAGGCTATATATTATCAGTTGTATTGAAAATTCATTGTACTTATAAATAGTGACCAAAAAGTAAATGTATAGAAATCAATGGAATGGAGAAAGTATTAAAATACTCCTTGTATTACACATGATAATTAATAAAAACATGGCTTGGATATTTTGTTTTTAAGGAAAGTATCCTACACAATAAAGACTACCTCTTTGTAGGAGTTTTAAGGTCCTCTATAACAAAGACAAAAATTACTATAAAAATCTTGAGCATGTAGCCCACATTAATAAATTTGAGGACACATAGGTGGATCAATCCTTTTTTTTTTTTTTTTTTGGTATTGACCAGGAGTATCCCCTACCGACAGCCAGGGCAATCTCCTTCGGGGTACTGAAGGCAATTTAATGGGTTGACCTCTCCCAAGTTTGGCCTTTTCATTCGTAAGAGTCAGGAATCGAACCCCTGACCACTTGTTTAAGAGATGAGAGCCCTTACCACTCACACCAGCCAACTTTGATTGGATCAATCCTTTTCTAATAAATGATGCTAAGTTGTTTATCAGTTAAAGTCGATTAAAGAAAATCGCTATACAAATCAGGATACCCCAGAATTAATAATGACGATAACGATTTAACGATATAGTGAGTTCAAACATAGTCGACATATATAATTATACATAGAAGTACAATATTTTATAACTCACAAACTTTATCAACTAAACTGGTTTACCTTTTCTTTTTATAATGTTTTTGTTAAGTAAACATCTAAAGAAATCCAATTTTATTTTATTTTTTCAAAATCACGCCTACAAGTCTAATAGTCTAATAGGTTGTATTAAGGAACAAAGCGATCAAATAATGGTGATAATGATAGTGAGCATGAGCCACGAGGCCAGTACAATATCATGTGGGGGATTCGTACCTCGAACCAATTGTCCGTTATACCGGTTTATTAACCAGTCGACTAAAACATCTTCGGTACATATTGTGGAGTCCAAAAACATTTAATTGCAGGCCCATTAGACCATGACGTAAACTCATGTTCCTGTACAACGTCCTCCTCGACATTGTTGATTGTTGAATAGGAATATAGGATAATAAATGTGGTAAAATTTTACGTCCCGAGTTTTAACACGGTTTTACTGCGATAAAAACTCGAGACGCCTAGTTAAAAAGGTCAATCTCCGGACATATCGGTGAAGGTTACGTTCCGAAATTGGAGGAAAGAAGTCGCCCCATGTAATTTTCCTGAAACACCCGAAAAGTCGCCTCAAAACTGGCGATAGTAAGTGAGTAACCTTCAGATCCTTTAATCGAGCCTTTACTCATATCGTCTCATTCAGTGGCGACACATCAATATTACACATTTTGAGCCAGATTATTACGACTTAGTAAAGGTAAATCGAGAAAAGTTGCTGCCAATTTGACAACAAAGTAGTAATTAGGAAATTACACAAGGTAAAGTCGCAAATATACGCATTTGCGTAATAGTAAGGAATATATTTTTCACAGTACGGCAATAGGAGGGACATACAGGCAGGGTTTAAGCTCAACGAGCCAAGAACTAATCCAGCAGAACAGTTATTTTCGATAAATAAAATTACTTAATGTGCACGATCTTTTATAACTTCAAGATCCATTTCAGAAGGGTCAGTAGCCTGAATCTCATAGTGAACTCCATCTAAGTCGTGCTTGAAGTTCTCTTTTGATGTGGCGTATAGCATCTTTGAACGAATACGTGAGGTGGATGGTGACCTGCAAAATCGACACAGATTGTCATTAATGATTGGATTTAGAACCTCACAAAGTCCCATTATCTCATTCCTACATCTTACTGAAACCAGTAAGTCGCATTTGAGAGGGTCTCATACTACAAGTCACAGAAAATTTGTAAGACCATCTGACTTCATAATTTGTGTGGAACCGTCTCTAACTCTGGCTAAAGAATTTTGGTTATTAACCATAATAGAGAAAAGATCGTTATAAACAAGATACGACAACAGGATCGCAGATTTATGATGTTTAAGTGCCAAATAATCCTAGACCACTAGACGAACAGTCTGAGATTAACTACTCCTTGGAGAAACTCTCGCTGCTTAGAAAGTGTAAAGATTTATTCGTTACAAGAACTGATTCAAGAATTAGTAAAGTCGGACATTCAGAAAGGAATTTTACATAATCCCAAAACTCGTAGTCAACAAAATCTGTTGGGTTATAATCTTCATTGCATTCAACACCACATAATGACTTACTTAGATTAAGTTGACTGAACTTACAACGGTTTTCTGGATTCGAACAATTTGTAGGCAGAAAACTTGTCTTATATGAGACGGTGTTACATCTGAAACCAAATTATTAACAGAAGCAAGAAAAGAGCAGTTGAAAAAGGGAGCTAACCATGCAATGAAGAATATTTTGCTCTTTTGACAATTGTCATAGGTCACAAAATCATAGTCATAGACTGCAAACCGACAGTCGTTTCCTGGCAATGCTGCAACAAAATCATCATAGCTCTCGCCTGGAGTGCCAGTCTTCTCAACCACAACCTCCTTTTTCTTCTCATCGATCTTAAATACCACGTAGCGATGACCTTTCTTCCTCTTTAGCTCAAGAAAAGCATCTTTGCTGTGATCTGAAATGTATATTCCCGACAAAGAATTGGACTGCATTTGGTCGGAAAAACAAAAGGAAGAGAAACTTGATCAGACTGGCTTAACCCTGGTCCTATAAATTGGCAAAAATTCCCAAGCGGAAGTGACTCACACAGTACATTCTGTAAGGCAGCTCCATTAACCTACGAATTACTCATTACACTTAAATTCAACACTTATTAATTGTATGTTTCACAAATTCTATATAGGGACAGTCTATTAAGAAACTAACGCTTACTTTGGTAACATACAAATAAGACGAGACTAAAAACTAGTAGGATTGTGACTCATTCAAGAATTCTGTCAAATCCTCAAACCTCAAACCTCAAACCAGATAACAGATAACAACGAGACAAAACACTGAACAATTCAATTACTTGCTCATAGAAGCGAGGGGTAGAACATTGTTAATAATCACCCACCACCGGCCATGATGCACTAACATTATGTAGGCGAGTTTTAAAGATAAAACAGTAGCCTTTTAAAGCAAGGGATAGATTGATGTTTACAGTCACCTGCCATGGTGCAGTGACAGTTCCATTACTTGCTCATAGAAGCCAAGAATTTCCGACTATCCTAGAAAAATAGAGGCGAACCTTCAAAATAAAACAATACCCTTTACTCCGCAATTGGCTCATAGCACTAAGGGTCTAAGACCCATGTGTACATTACACAACTTACTGCATACCTAGTCTTCACAATGCAGGACTCTCGGAACACGAGTTTAACATGGTATCAAACTACCAACGTTCTCACTAAATCACTAAATCAGCAGATGTAGAAGGTACTAAGGCCGTTGTACACGGGATGACGGTCTTCAAAAAGATAACTACAGCTAATCAAATTCGCTCCGTCTCAGTCATTTGTTTACCTTCTTTTATCTCCTTTGTGAGATGTATTTCAATCAAAGCTAATTCACTCTTGTACAACAAACTTCACAAAGATATAATCTTTCTAACATAGAGAGCTACATACCAACAATTAACTAAATCTCATATCTACCAAGTTAGGGTATTAATAAATAATAATACTCTCTCCGTCTCAATCATTTGTTTACATTTGATTAAAAAATACCCCTCGCAAAGAATAAAAAAAGATAAACAAATGATCGGGATGAACATCAACTGAAAAAGTATGAAACTTGAACTAATAGCAAAGGAAAAATAGCATAAATAAATAAATAAATAATTAAATAAATAAATAAAAGAGAAAAAAGAAGTATACCCTTTTGAAAGACATGGATGTTGAACAAACTGGGAAATTGGAGATGGGATTTGAGAATTTTAATGGAGTTTTTGAAGGATTTGAGGATTAGAATTAAGGGGAAAAAGTTGGTACCTTTGTTCTCTTTGGGGGAGGTGGTGGTGGTGTTTACTTGGTATCTACTATCTAAGGGGTGGCAAAGTTGGAGAAGCAAGAATATTGGGTAGTTTGTCTCTATTGACTTTCAATTGTGGGCCTCAAGATTTGACTTTTTAAAAAAAATAAAAAAATAAAAAATAAAAATTATTTTTTGTATTAAAGAAATTTAATTAATCTTCACAAAAATAATTGAGTTGATGTGAAATTCATAAAAGGGTTGTTAATACTCGCTCTTATTTTATATATTCTTCCTTATTTCCTTATTCGGTTATTCGGATTTTCTTCCCTATTTCCTATTTTAGGTTGATTTGTGTGGTCCAAATTCAATGGTATGTGGGGTAGTGTGTTTTGTGTGGTCCAAATTGAGTTTGTTATTTCTTGTGTAAAAAGGAAAGGGGGAGAATATATAGAATAGGAGGGAGTATACTAATGGGTAGCTTTCAAAAAAAAATATTATTGTTGAATTTACATTTAGGCTGGTTTATTCGAGCACAAATAAGATTATACATCCATATGTATATGAGTATCGTACATCCAATACAAATCTAATTGAGCTTATATGTAATTTTTTTGAATTTTTGAAATTTTTGATTTACATTTTAATTTTTTGGGTGTTAAAATTAAAATCTTATTGAATTTATATGTATTATTTTGAGCTAAAAATTTCTTATTAAGGCGCTCAAATTCTTTTTAATAAAGTTCGTAAAATATACATATAAACTCAAATATTTTATTATAAAGCTCCAAATCTATACTACCAGGTGTATACATCTGGTTGTATAGTCCACTAATTGTTATTCGAGGGTAAGCTTACCTTCTCTATTACTTTTATAGCTTTATTCCACTGTTTAATTTGAGTTGTAAAAAGATTATACAGAGTAAAGGGAAAAAAACTCGATCCTCGTAGGTAAGAATATAAGATTATTAAATTACGTTGTTGAAATAAAATATATCAAGTAAAAGGGAGTAAAAGTTGGTTGTATGAGAGTGATATTTATAGTTATAAACTGAATTTAAAAGTAAATGAGTTGGTTTTAAAATAATTAATATTAAATTACCTTAGGAAAGACCGGTTATGAGATTAATAAAATTGATCATAGCTTGAATTAATTAATTTTCTTGAAAAACAAAATGGCATATATATTTTATTTCCCAACTTAGGCTTTGTTCTTTTGTATTTAATTTCAGTTCAGTTCGGGTTAATTAAATTCAGTTCAGTTCAGGTTTATTAAGTTCAGTTTTGTTTAGTTTAAGCTTGTATTTTTTATAAGTTTAGTTCAGTTCAAATAAATTCAGTTTAGTTCAGGTTCTCTCGGATCAATTCAGTTCAATTTTGTCAATTTCATTCCAAAAGCACATGGCCTTAGTTTCGGCTTAAAAATGAGAACGATAGAGGACAATATACATAATGGCCCATTTATTATAATAAGTATAGGGTCCATTAGCCCAGTATTATAATCTCAATAATAGCCCAATTCACCTTTTGGGCTGGGCTTACTTGCTATGATACGGTAGGCAATACTTGTCAATTACCATTCCATCATGAATGGTAAATTTAACAAAATAAATGGGAGTTAGACCCTCTTTTTTTGGGCTTAATTTCAACTCGGTTCAGTTCAGTTTAGTTAAGTTAAGTTCAGTTTTATTAAGTGCGGTTTAATTTAGTTCAACTCCATTAAATTCAGTACACTTCACCTTTTTTTCGGCATAAAAAGAAGAGGGTCTTAGTTTTGTTTTTTTACTGTTTTACACTAATATAATTGTAAAACGAATCCAAATACAACCCTATTAGTGAGTTAAAGTGGTTACTAAAAAATCTCGATTTCCGATAAATTTGCGTAAAATCACCTTACACAAGTATTTGTGACTAAATTATTCCTCCATCCTAACTATTGTCCTTTTTTTACCAAAATTTATACAAAAATAATTGCTCCATTATTAAATAAAGTAAGTATTTACACTGTAAATCATTCGTGTCTTCCCATTTTGTTAGCTTTCCCTACGTCCACCCAAAATAAATGATAGGGCAATATCTAAATCGTATAAAAGCTGAGTCATTTAAATTGTTTTGATTGGTTGTTTTTTTTTTTTTTTTTTTT
>VHZZ01000002.1:644317-664149 GCA_009801015.1 Silene noctiflora
ATTTTTTGTTTCATATCAAAATACAAAAGAGAGAAATATTAAATATTTATGGTGTGCAAATTTAATACACTAAAAAAATAAAAATTCTATATACCTCGCAATGGCGCGAGATCTGTACTAGTTTTTTATAAAATGAGGGAGTTTCAAACTTCAGGGGAGTTCAACTCCCACGTGATAGGGGAATTTAACCACCTACCCCCTTCATGGTCATTGGAAACTCCTATGAATCAAACTCCAGCATGAACAACCAAACATATTATTGCAATTCATGTGAATTTCGATGTGGGAGTTAAATTCACGTGTATTAAAAATTAACACATTAATTTAATTCCTGGATGAACCAAACGAGGCCTATTTATACCAAGTACTAAGTACTAAATTAGTAGTATAACACCTACTAAAATACACGAGAAAAAAAATATATATCAGATATATTACCTTAAATTTTACTTATTTTTGAGGATATGTGTATTTTTTCTGAGCTTATTACCTCTAACTTTATTTTATTTTTTGAGCATATGTGTATTTTTTCGGACCTTATTAAAGTTTATAAGTTATATTTTAATTTTTTTTCCGTCAAAATTCAAATTTAACTAAGTTTTTAAGTAATGTTTTTAAGTTTTATTGTAATTTTTTGAGCTTAATGTTTTAGTGAATGAACTCATAAACTTTATAGTAAAACTCATAATTTTAAAATAAAACTCAAAAACTTTATTATAATGCTCAAAACTATAAAATGGGTGGTACTATATCAGATGTATAATCCTATTACTGAAAATACACTAAATATGGAATTGTAATTACAGAAGAAAAACAATGGGTAAAAAATAAAATATTTATCGTGTTATGTGAAAAGTCGTACATTAATATTTATCGTGTTATATAGTGTAAGTTATATTAATTACAAAACCAGAACCTTGATCACGTCTTGTATATAATTATAAAAATAACCCGTACAATTTTTACACGGGATTAAAGCTAGTATAACGTCATTATCGAGTCTCAAATCTCAAGTCTCGAGTCTTAACAATCAACTTATCTTTTCATAAGTATGTACTACGTTAGTTTCTACTATTCTATTATTCTATCTTGTTTCAAATTCATTGTATGTGAGTTTTTCATCTTCACAAGTGCATTTACAACGCAATTCATGAGTGAATATGTGCACAATTTATTCTTCAAATTTAAAGGACTATATGTGACCAGTGGCGATTTTAGCAGTAAGTTGATTATACATCCGATGTACTACTACCAATTTTATAGTTTTTGAGCATTATAATAAAGTTTTTGAGTTTTGTTTTAAAAATTATGAGTTTTAGTATAAAGTTTTTTATTTCATTCACTCAAACATTCAAATAAAAAAATTACAATAAAACTCAAAAACATTACATACAAACTTAGTTAAATTTGAATTTTGATGGAAAAAAATTAAAATATAACTGATAAACTTTAATAAGCTCAGAAAAAAATACACAAATATTTAAAAATAAACAAAGTTTGAGATAATAAGCTCAGAAAAACTACTTCTTTTTCTCCGATTTTAGGATACTCGTAATGGGAGTTTATTCTTCAAATTTACAACGTAATTCATGAGTGAATATGTGAATATGTGTACAGTTTATTCTTCAAATTTAAAGGACTATAGGTGACCGGTAGCGATTTTAGATACTCATAATGGGAGTCTAAGTTTACAGACTAAATATTAAAACGGATTTTCTATCATGTGCCCTAGGACATATGTTAATAATTTAATTAGGAAAATATTGTTGAGAATATACCATGATAAATTAGACTTGAAATTCATATTTACCATAATTAGCGATATATTCATATTAAAATTGAAAGTAAAGTCAATTTAAAATAAATAAAAAAGAAATATATCACGGAAAAATTGTTAACAATAAGAATTGAACCTCAATCTCCTACATAAAAAGGTCATATACATACTATTCTTATTCATATATTTTAGTTTCTTACAATCGGTCGGGTATATAATTTTACAGAACAAATATTAATTACTCAGTTTCGACAATCAGCTTAAACTTGTCGACGTGATACTAAGTTCAACTAAACAAAACTATACTCGATATGATTTAATAATAGGATTCAAATCGTTATTCGCCCGAACAAAAAGATTAATTTGCAATTGTAATTAAAAATAAAAAATACTCCCTCCTATTTCCTTTGTTGTTCCCTTTTGGTTTTACACAAGAATTAAGTAAATTAATTTGGACCACACAATACACATGACCCCACATCAAATTGATTTTGGACCACACAAAGTTGTCCAAAAAGGGAAAGAGGGAACAACACTCATATTGGACGGAAAAGGAAAGAGGAACAACAAAGGAAATAGGAGGGAGTACTTTATTATTACACCATTGTATATAAGTATATAACCCCTAGATAGCTACTTAACATTTTCAACTAAATGGTGTCGGTCACAAAGTCATGATCAATTATGTATCAAGTGGAATTAAAGTTCGATTATCATACAACAATAAGTCTCCCGTGACGGGTATATCCGTCATAAGCTTGTGACGGGTCAAGTATTATAACATGGATAAATAATACAAAAGTAAAAGTGTATAGGAAATCACAAATACCTTGTCTTTATCTAGTCGAATGGGTATTATTTGACTCGTCACAAGCTTCTGACGGATATTACTCGTCACAAATCAGAATTCGTGATCATAAAATTAGTTAGGTTTTATGTAATTAATTACATTGCTTTAATCATATGATTGGTTTTTAATTAAAATAATGGGACTAAGAAGCATGCAACTAGGCGTGTACTCCTCCATTTCCCCTACCCAATTACTCTGGCGGCCACTATGTAGCCATCTTCATGATTATTGCATGATATAATGTCTCGGTTTTAATCATTTATTTACTTTTAATTAAAATATTAAATAAATGATTGAGATGTAGGGAATAATTTATTTTCCGATGCAAGATCTTATTGGTAGACATAATTTCGAATCAAGTATACGTTATTATTGTTAGTTGTATTTAACTATTTATATATAAACTAATTAATCACCTAACATGGTCTAGCAAGACTAGATCTCGATGTTGTTTAAGGTTTAGGCTTTGTTTGGCAAACGGTAGAAACAGATTTACAATAGGAGATAACATTAGCAGAATACGGTTGGCAGATTTTAGCAGCAGGTTTGACCATCGAATTAAATTAGCAGAATTAAGAAAACGTGTTTGATAATTAGCAGATTATAGGACAAATCTACCATTTTCATGTATAAAACGAATATGTTATTACAATATGCTGCTATTAGCAGCATATTCAAAAACAGTAGATTCCGGTGAATATGCTATTTAAATATGTCATTAACCAAACACTTAAAATTGATAGATTGATTGGTCAATCTACTATTTACGCCGGAATCTACTAATTTCACCGAATATGTTGTTTACCAAACAGCGCCTTACTATATCAAGCTGAATTGAGAATGACAATTAGTTAGACATGGCTCAAGGACTAAATTTAATGTTATAGTTTACGGTTAAGAAGTCCATACGATGTTACTAATAATCGACATACGAAGTATAAATTATATTACAATTAAATCGATGTAAATTTTCGATTCAATTTTCGCTTATTTGTGAAAAAAAAAGATGGTCAGGGTAAGACTTGGTTGATATTTATGTGTCATTTTCTAGGTATTGACATATTTGATATTTCACCTGACCATTTTTTTCATTTTTTTCCCGCAAATAAGCGTAAATTAATCTAATATATTATAAAATGGTTTTATGTTAACTACAAAGTAATTTTTTACACTAATATAAGCATGATTTTCATGTAATCTAGAGTTTGTTTCATACTGCACAATTCTTGTGTAAAAATCGTCTTATAGAAGAGTATACTTGATATATAATTATAAAAGACTTTGGGGTTATTTGGTTCAAGATTAGTGACCTGTTTTATTGAACTGAAATTGTTTGAACTGAACTAAAGATTAAGTTATGGAATGAAAAGGAATATGAAAGTATAGAAATATTAGATTTCAAATTGATTTCTCTTTAAAATTGTTTGTTTCATTCTAAATTTGTAAGGGGGAAGAAATGGAGTTTTAAACCAAGAGATAATAAAGAATACTCGTACTTAATTGCTAAATTTATCGATTTAATTCGTTCAAAGCATCCTAAGATCGTACATTAGATGTGAAATTTTTATCGAATAACAAGAGATAATAAAGCGAGATATCATGTTATTTCCGACTTCCTGATTAATTGGAGTACACCGAATCTAAACATCATTGGATAGCGAATCATAGTCCTAAAAATAGTAATTTCTATATGTATTTTTTTGGTATAAAAAATCTAATCTAATACAATCTCATTTGATATAGTACTAAAAAATAAAATAAAATTAAATGTCCTATGCAAAAAAGTAAAACTATCTCATTATAAAATCAATTTAAATCTTGATAAATATCCAAATAAAAACGTTTTCACACAAATTTTGTACTATTTTTAAGGATTGTGGTCAAATCAAAATTTGCAAATACTTAAAAATCATCGAAAAAGAAAACAATCTCCCTTTAATTCCCAAACAAACTTGGACTAACAACAATGAATAAAATGCGGTAATTTAATGACCAAGCACACCCAAACGAGTAGGCCTTTCACACAAATTTGAACTAAATCTTAATTTGTGAGTATATATCTTTACTCGTTTTATCTTTCTTAAAACGGACATATTTACCTTAAAATAAAAAAAGAAATAATATACAAATACATGTATAGATAGAAAAGTATTATGCTGATCTCTAATCGATTTCACAAATTCTTGTTTAAGACAGATAAGTCTGCTTTAAACAATAAAACGAGTCAAATAGATACATTAGACAAAAAGGCGAATGTCAAGGAAATGACAAACTCTTGTTCCATCTACATGTATGGAGTAATATTTAGCCCATAGTCGTTTTAAGAGAGACCGACTAAGACCTTGTTCTTTTGGACTTAATTTCAGCTCAGTTCAGTTCAGCTTCATTCAGTTCAATTCAGCTCTTTTTTCGTAAATTAAATCTTACTTTAGTTCAGTTCAGCTCTAATAAGCTTAATTCAGTTCAGTTTAGTTCAGACAGTTTTAGTCCAAAAGAACAAAGGCCCTGTTCGATAAACAGCGAATTAATTTCAGTATAAGCAGATTGCAAAATCAGATTATAAATAGTAGATTTTAACAGAAGGTTTTGACTAGCATATTATAATTAGGCTAAATTAGCAGAATTAATTTGAGTGTTTGATAACTAGCAGATTACGATTAGTAGATTGTTAGTTTTCTTTATAAAATATAGTAAAATTTCTTAGTTTAGAATATGCCAACCAATATGCTGGGGTAAGCCGCATATTGTAAAACAACATATTGACCTCAAATATGTTGTTTTAATATGCTGTTTACCAAACACTAAAATCAGCATATTGAATATGCTAAAAATTGGTCAATATGCCGTTTGTCAAACAGAGCCAAAGCCTAAATTATTTAACTTCTATTTCATTTAAATTACTCAATGTTTATAAATTTATAGAATATATCCGTCTTAAACTAGAAACCGAGATTTTTCATTATTTCACCCCTTTTTTCATGCATTGTGGGTTGTGTTGTGGGCCCAAATAAAATATTAATAGTGACATAATTCAAAGTATTTAAATTGCACTAAAAACATATTCTCTGTGCATTTGGGAAGTAGTGAGACACATTTAACTCCCTTTGTAAAAATCAAGAGAGAGATTGAGATTTTAGAGAGTTTTTATTTTCTCTCATAAAAACAAGAACTTTATCAATTACTCTCATTTTCTTCATTCATTTAATCTCATTTTCCTCAAAAAATTAAAACTGAAGTATATTTAATCAAGAGATTTTAAGGGTTTTAATTTAATTTAATTTATTTTAATTTAATTTAATTTAATTTAATTATAGAAAAATGGGTAGAGCTCCATGCTGTGAAAAAATGGGAGTGAAAAAAGGTCCATGGACTCCTGAAGAAGATCATATTCTTATCAATTATATTCGTCAAAATGGTCATAATAATTGGCGTGCTCTTCCTAAACTAGCAGGTAATTTTATTCATCTTTTCTTTTTTTTCCGTTATATAAAATGAGCCGTAAGGTCAGTACAATTAATCCCGACTCGACCGACACTTTCTCGGTCGAGGATCTACATTGGGTCCCATTGAGCAGTACCGTCTCTCACTAAATTAGTGAGAGACGTAGGAAGGAAACAAAAAATTCAATGGGCCCCTCACCTCATCATATCAGAGGTCTCTCAATAACGCTATTGAGACCGTCTCTCAAAAGTTTTTGTGTTGTGGATTATGTGCATGCAATTTTTATCATGTTTTATTAAGTGAAATTAATTTAATTAACATTTGGGTTATTTTTTTTCGCAAATTCTCATTTCAGACGGCTGAATATATCATGTTTTGTTAATTTAATTAATTTATTACGTGACCCATACCCGTTTGCATGATTTGAGTTTTTTTTTTTTTTTCGCAAATTCTTATTTCAGACGGCCGATAAAAAGTGAAAATCAATTTTTGGTTAGAAAGTGATAATTTTAGTTTTAACTTTTATCATTAAATGGTTATTTTTTAATATAAAATAGTGATATTTTGCTCGTGTTAAGTTAAAACCGTTTTAAGAGAGACTGACGGAATTTTTTATGGTAAATTTTATGATTGTTGAGGTGTGATAAAAAGTGAAAATTAATTTCTGGTTAGAAAGTGATAATTTTAGTTTTAACTTTTTATCATTAAATGGTTATTTTTTAATATAAAATAGTGATATTTTGCTCGTGTTAAGTTAAAACCGTTTTAAGGGAGACTGACCGATTTTTTTATGGTAAATGTTAGGATTGTTGAGGTGTGGTAAAAGTTGTAGACTGCGTTGGACAAATTACCTGAGACCAGATATTAAGAGAGGTAATTTTACCCAAGAAGAAGAAGAAACTATCATCAAATTGCATGAAACGCTTGGTAATAGGTATGTTTTTTTAATTAGTTTGTTTGCTAAAAACCGCGTCTTGTTTTAGTCTGTGACGAATAGTGTCCGTCTTTAGCTGAACTTGTTTGATACATTTTTGTCCGTAAAGTGTGACTAGTTTTTACGCTGACCGGCACAAAATACCATAAACTTGTTTGGTAATGTATTCATATCATGATTCCGATTACTTTGTTACGGGGAATAATAACGTTAAAGGTTAATCGATTTATCTAATCCGAGAATAAAAACGAGTAATACCGTATGCATATATATATATTATAGTATATTCGAGTGTCTTAATAATGGTAGAAAATAAATCAATTTTGGTATCACATTTTGTTGACTTTTTTAGGTTAAAAATTAAGACTAATTATTATAAAAAATTAAAAATCCTAATATTTTCTTCTAATTAAAGTCCATTTTTGATTTATTGCTTGTTTTTGTCAAAATTGGCATGCGTATTTACAATTTAGTCAAAAAAAGGAAAATCCAAACATTTTTGTAAATTAACGATGAATTGACTATTCTTAAAGTCATAGTCGCATAATTCGTTTCAAATGCGGTGCATGAATCTTGTTTGACTAGTAACATTTCCAAGATCAATTATCATTAAAATGCATGCCAAAATTGAAACATTTGTCGGTCACTATCCGTCTTCAGCTTGTGGCGGATAGTGCCCGTCTTTAATGAGAATTTATTAGAAAATAGGAGTATTTATTTGATGTGAGTCTTTTTTTAGTTATATATTTCCTCCATTCAATTTCACTCTACCACTTTACTTTTTTCACGTTTGTTAACGCGTGTTTTACGCGTTGAATATCGTTAGTTACGTATTTGCAAAAATTATAAAAGTTAGATATTTTTAATGTACTCGTAAATACGAATAAATCAAGATCACACGTAAATATATTTTCACTTATGTATTGAGAGAAAATTGAAATTAAATGTAAGATTGTAAATAGTGTATAAAAGAGAAAATGGTAGAGTGGAGTATGGAGGAAGTATTATTTTCATAAATTATAGAATGAGACGGTCATTTTATAGAAAAACTATTTATTTAATGCTTATAAATGATGTACTCCCTCTGTTCTTTTTTAATTGTCATTCTCATTTATCGAGATACTCCCATCTCTCTTCAATATCTCTCAAAATATTACTAAATATATTGAAATGTATACTCATATTAAAACTCTATTCGTAAACAATTTTATCGTGTAAGTTTTATAATTTTTTAACCAATAACTCGTACGATTTCAGAAAGTGATCATTTTTTTTTTCCAAATCGATCATCTTTCCGAGAACTACGATTTTAAAAAAAATTATTGTATTTGGATCCCATGGCTAGGAGTTATTGCGTGTCAAAGTTTTTTTGACCGAACAAACTTTGAGTGACCATATCTCTTGGTCASAAATTCCAAACTCAACAATTTTTTTTTCAAGTCGTAGTTCCCGGAAAGATGATCGATTTGAAAAAAAAATTATCACTTTCTGAACTCGTAAACACGAGTTATGGCCTCTTAAAGTTTTCCGGATCAAAAACTTGGGTATTTCGGACAAAAAAAGCAAACCTCAAGGGTACCGCGTGCATTTTCCGTATTTTTTATACAATAAGATCGTCTCAAAGTATGAGACCGTCTGGCACATCGACTATTGTATTATTTTATGTGTTGTTAGCATTAATCGATCATGATTCACGATGATGTGGGGCCTAATTATATTTTGTCGGATACCCAATTGACTATTAATATATTTGGGCTACTAATTAAAAGATTCCTGAATTTTTCTGACTCATATATATTTAATTTCAAATATTACAAGTTGCATTTTTAATGCTAATACATTAATTAGGCACTAAAATTGGTTGATTTGATTAATTATTTAACAAATCGAGTCGGATTATTCCGTTTTAAAAGAGACTTACGGATCTAAACTAGCCCCGAAATCTTTTGAAAATCTCAGGTGGTCAACTATAGCAGCAAGGCTACCAGGACGAACAGATAACGAAATTAAGAACGTGTGGCACACTCACTTAAAGAAAAGGCTACCTCCTCAGACAGATAATAATCCCGACAAAGGTGGCTCCACCTCGACCACCACCACCACCGTCTCTTCTGCTTCCACAATGGTTAATGTGGCTTCGGGACCGACGAAGAAGCGGTCCCGAAATGTGAATGTGTCCAAAAGAAATGAGGTTCCCAAGAAAAGGGCATCAACCCACGAGAAGAGCAAGGAACCAAGTGGCATTATTATGGGGTCTACAAGTTCAATTAAGATTGAACCTGTCTTACCACAACAATGCACTGGTTCGATTAAAATTGAACCCGTCTCACCTCGACCGTGTACTAGTGAAGTGTCAACCGTCACTAGCACTAGTACTAGTAATAATAGTGAAAATGAAACTAGTCAGGTTGAAAACGACAATAATCAAGTCGAAAACCCTGGTTTAAATCAGGATTACTTAGGTGATTTGCCTGATATTAACGACGATTTCTGGATGGAAGTGTTGTCGGTAGAAGATACGGCCATTTCTACTGTCGAAGACTTGGCTAATATTTCGGAATCCAAGGATGGCATTTTGGGCACAGAGATGGTGTTCGAGACTGAGTTTCCTAACGATAATGCTGAAGATATGGATGTTTTCTGGCATAATCTTTTGACGGAATCAGAAGATTTGCCGGAAATTGCAGAAATGTTGTAGAGATCTCTAGTGTTTAATTAAGTTTAGTTAGATTGTTATCGGAACTTGTTGATTTAACACAGTAGTGATATCCATATGTAGCTTGTGTAAAACGAGGTTCGGATGTCGAGAAACTAGTCCATTTTGTTACATACATAGAACTAATTTAAGTCTTTTATCATCAATTGTTAGTTTGTATTTTCATTCGAGTTAAAGTCTCGTTATTCTTTGGTTTTGGTGATGAAATAAGGTAAAGTGATATACGAGTACTTGATTAATCACGATTCGATTTGTAATTATGAGGTATCGAGGACTTAGAAGTCTGAAATAAGAGTTATACGTGATTGCCTGCAAATTGCATATATCAGGTTAAACAACTTTTTACCATGTGACAGACTCGATGTCTAACAATCATAACTTCGAGGTATTGATAAAAATCATAATTTCGAGGTATTGATAACCCTTACAAAAATGGACTAGGAGAGGTTTGAGAGTTTTAACCACTAAATTCCGTTCCCTCAAGATTATTTATGTCTTAGTGAATTCAAGCAACAATTTTATGACCGAAGTTGTATACCCAAATCATACACATCATTAATCAATCCTTTATCATATTAATTACGGAAAATGCACGCGGTGCCCTTACATTTAGAAGTTTTGCTTGAAATATCCAAAAAAATTTATCCGAAACACTTTAAGAGCCACAACTCATGTTTATGAGCTCATAAAGGGACGATTTTTTTTTTCCACATTGATCATCTTTCCGAGAAACTACAACTTGAAAACAAAAATTGTCGAGTTTGGAATCCGTGACCAAGAGATATGACCACTCAAAGTTTGTTCATTCAAAAAACCTTTGACATACAAAAACTAATAGCAACAAGATCCAAATATGATACTTTTTTTTTTCAAATCGTACTTCTCGAAAAGACAATCAATTTGAAAAAAAAAATTATCAGTTTCTGAACTCTTAAACACGAGTTATGACCTCTTAAAAATTTTCGAATAAAAAAATTGGGTATTTCGGGCAAATATTCAAAGTTCAAAGACACCGCGTGCATTTCCGTATTAATTAAGCTAGTTGACATCTGATACGTATCACGGATCAGTACCAATGACCAAAAAGCAATATACTCACATGTAAGCATATATGTAGATGAATGATGTTAAATCACTATTGATACACACAATCTTTTTTCCTAAAAAAAATAAAATTATAAAATTGGTAGTTTGTATTTGTCAGACAAAATCCAAATCATTAATTTGTATTTTTATCAAATTCTGGGCTGATTATTGTTCATAAGATTCCTGATTAAAGCAGATTTTATTGAGATTTGTTTATGAGTATTTCGTCATTATATAGTTTAATTAATTAGTGAATAAAACGTGTCGTTTTGTGCCTTTATTTAGTGGGCTTTGTGAGGCCCACTAAAGGAACCATGCGCCCAAATTAACAACGGCGCCGTTTTGGAGGAACCCGTAAAACGCATAAATTGTATTTTTATTGCACAAATTGTCAAATTTATAAAACGGACTTATTACTAAAATTCAATCATGTATTTATCATATATTTGCGACGGGTATTCTCCGTCACAATCTTGTAAGTTGTAACAGGTCAGATAAAGTCCACTAATTATTATATTATCTACATATGTAGGTGATACTTGACATTTCACAAATTTATGACGGATGCATTCGAGACTCCCTAATGTTGCTACTAGCGCTTCTCATTTGTGACGGGCCAAATAAATCCACATGGGAAGATAAAGACAAGTCATTTGTGATTCCCTATACATTCTATTTTTTGTCTTATCCTACCATTTGGGTGATACTTGATCCGTCACAAAGCTTGTGACGGATATATCCGTCTCCGTCACAAGTGAGACCTATTATGAAACACTTGTAACGGATATATCCGTCACAAGTGAGACTTATTGATAGGCGAGTAGATTATATTGACATCAATCTACTAACCAAGTTTACCATTTACCAAACACATTTTCTTAGCATATTGACAAGTCAATTTACTTTTTAGCCTCAATGTACTCCGGACTATTACTAAAATCTGTTGATCATATACCAGTACAGCAATTCTCCCTTGCGACGGGTCGAATACCTGCGACGGACATTTTGTCTCACAAAACGAATAAAGCAAGTGGTGGGGGCACCCCCCACTTGCTTTCCTCTCTTCTCTCATGGGGCTTTTGTGAGACAAAGTGGTACCCGTCACAAGCTTGCGATGGGTACCTCCGTCACAAGCGAGAATTTGTGATACCAGTATGCCACTAATATTATTAGTTACTCCCTCCGATTCAGACCAAAGGTAACATTGACTTTTTAGCACTATTTATGGCTGTAGAGAATCTTTGATATTWTTTGTAATATATAAGAGAAAATATAGTCATGTGAGATCTTGTTTGATTCATCGTAATAAATGCTATAAGAATATCAAATTTTTATAATTTTTAATAATCCGTAACTAAAGATATCCACATTGCAAAACGCGCCTCGACAAGTGTAAAAAAGTCAATGTTACCTTTGGTCTGGATCGGAGGGAGTATATATTAAATATTTATCGTAAAGAATAAAAAAGATAAATAAATAATTGAACCAAAATTTATCCAATTGTGTGAAAAAAAAAAAGTATTCATGTTTGCTAAACAAACTATTTATTTATTTATTTATTTATTTATTTTTACAATATTTTTGTAATGATGGTGATGAAGTTGAGCTCCAATAAAGCACGTTGTTAAGATTTTGGTAGTGCATTGGTCCAATATGTGTTCCTCATAATGGAATTGTGGGACTATGAGATTATGAAGGCCGCATTATTGGAAACTAATATTCTAATTTTGAGTTTACTCATACTGATGTTGAATTTCACAAAAACTTCGGAGAGACGGTCTCTCAATAGCGTTATTGAGAGACCTCTCACATGATGGGGTGAGGGACCCACTGCTTTTTCTATTTTCCTATTATTTCTCTCACTAAATTAGTGAGAGTTAGTGAGAAACGGTCTCTCACGAGACCTACTGGTCGAATTTTTAATTGGATTATCACTTACCCGATTTATTTCCTCGGATATCGAAATCATATAATTAATTAATATTCTTTCCTTTTAACTATTTTGTTCACATTTTAAGTATTTTAGGTTTAACGTAAACAAATGACTAGAAGAAAAGGAGCAGCTTATGCGTAATCTTTCTCCAAAATTGGTTAACAATGTGAATAGCTTTGGTAATGTTAAATATTAATTTTCTATTAAGTTTTCTTGGACAATAGAACATGGGAAAAAAAAATCTCAATTTTTTTTTTCAAAATACTAATTTTGATACGCATAATATAGGCTTATTAATTCGGCTAAACTTGGTTAGCCCCTCTTGAAGAGCCTCATTTTGATGTCTCAAACCGGCCCTAACCCATTATCGTCTCTAAAACTAGGTTAAATCTTCCCTAGACGACCTTTGTGTGTATGAGGAGGAATGATGGAAGTAGTACCTTTTTAACGAAAAAGCCTCGGCCGATACATAGTAAGGACATATGGACGGACGGACCACATAGAAAAACAAACAAACTAATACGAATTTGATCCATGTCCATCGTAGAAGGGACGAATCCCGTGGCTTGGCAATAGAAGCAAGAATATCATGGTGTAGTACCACCACTAGCCAAATGCCATCATTGTAATCAGTAGCGGAACAAGGGGAGTTGCGGCTTATATGACCATGACAACCATCGTCTCGAGGCACTAGATGTAAGAATAACGTCACATACAAAAACGGAGGGAATATATTACGTTACCAAAAAAAAGTGTTTCTCCATAAGAGACCTCGTAACGACCATGTCGACCAACATCCACTATCAACTCTCAAGACCACCACCTTTCGGTGAGTGGGAGAATGCCAGCATGACGAATAAGAAAACTTTGCTGATAAACTCCTAATTGACAAAAATTACAGATACAGATGAAACATCTAACGGAATTTACTAATATGATCACGGGTTGGAACTTGGAATAATATTCCGCCTTGCCATTCCAATCTATGCATTGTATTTTTGCACACTGCCAGCCTGCTGTCGCCACGACTGATTTCTAGAATGAGATACACACTGTATAATAGATTACCCACGGAAAACCTTGTTCTTTCGTGTCAAACATACAAACTTTCTTAATACTTTCTTAATACATATTCTAGTATGGTAAACACATGAACAAAAGGACTTCGACATCCAGTTTCTCTTTAACGACATTATCAAGGAAAATAAATCGTCAAAGAAAATTTCCATTTAACTATTTAGAAGTAAGCACTTAGCAGATTCATTTAAAAAGGAGACCTCACAGGAAATCCTTCATTGGATCTTCATGATGCACCCTCTTCATTCTGTATGCTTCCATCTCTTCTGGCGTCACGCCATCATCGTATTTCACATTGAACTTCCTCTTCCTTTCATCTGTCTCTTCTCTCTTCCTTTTATCCTCCTACACAAGCAGATAATATACAGAAACGGATGAGAACTGTAGTGCGATAGCAAAAGCAACTATTAGTACATAACTATAGTAAATAGTCAACATTCCGAATCAAATTATATGGTTAATGGGTTGGTCTCACATGTACGACTTGTCTCTTTTTGTGTCATAATTTATACTCAGGAGGTCGTTACCTTCTTAAGAGCTTCAGCCAGTTTCTTGTCGTTGAGAACCAAATCATCAGGCACATCAGTTCCCCAAGTGGCAAGCCTTCTTTCCTCAGCAACTACTGGTTTATCTGTTGCCGTTCACAAAATATACAATTCAGGAATAATATGAAAATAAGAAGCCAAGTATGAGTAAGCAATTCTGAGAGAGGATACGGGCTCCGTTCCATTATATTGTCCCGAATCTTTAGAAGCCAAACGATCTCAGCTTTGATTGATATTTTCTCATAATGCACATTAAATGCAACATTGTTCAAATGTGGATATGAAAATAATACGAGTAGTTTCAATGAACAAAGAAGGAAAATACCAACGGTTTCAGAAATTAATGTCAAAGTTGAGATCACTAGACCAACAAAGTCAGACAATGATCATGTCGACAGTGAACCAAGTGGATGAACCACTGAAACAGAAACACCAAGTCATTCAACCAAGTTGAAAAAAGATCAAAGAAACACCTTCAGAGGCTTCTTTACGTGCAATATTTGCCTTCATTAAGTCAGCTGATGCTTCAGCAGCCTCTATACCAGCAGCTCCAGTACAATAGCTGTTTCGAATTGTCTGCTTGCAGCATTTGTATCCCCACTGGAAGTCTTTCCACCATGACCCCCAAACACTTGTGTGATTATTTGCGTACACATCTTCTTCGTATTTACTCTTCGGAAGTGCCATTTCCTATTAATTGCATACAAGTCAGATGTACAGTAAGTCACCAAAGATGTCTTATATCTTAACCTGCTCCAGCTAAGATGAATCAAATAGTTTAAGTTTGCTTTGAATTGGATTTTTATGTAAGCCCATGAAATTGGAGTACGAAATCTCACTTTCCCTCAGACTAAAGTGACAAAACATGTCTAGAATTGAAACGTAAACTGCTGATCAGATCAACCAAAATGAAAAAGTGAACTACTGATCAGATCACCCAAAATGGAAACTGTAAATAATCAGAGAGTAGTTGACAGAAATTACCTGGCCCTTGATTATACGTCCAGCACGATCGTATTCAACTTGATTCTCACTTTGACCTAGTAGGAGCTCCCGTGGAATCTCCTCTTCCGTTGCAGCATTACCATATTTCTCCTCTATAGTATCCTTGACACGGGACTTCAACTGCTCTTTAGCAACCTTAAAATTCTTGTAACATAACTCAGCTTGAGATGGAGCTGCTTGCATGTGAACATCTTGGCCCTTGTCAAATGCCTCCCAAGCATGCAAGTTCAACTGCTTGAACTCCAAAGCTTGACCACTGAGCCTGTTTTGATTATCACCCTAAATAGAGAAGTATGTTGTCAGAAGACAGATGTAAAGCCAACTTAATCATGGAAGCAGCTAAATTTAACGTATTAACTTACTGCGTAAAACTTCTCATTGGGATCAGCATCTGGAAGAGGATCTTCACGCATAGACCGCGTTTTAGGGTCATAGTAGGCAGAATTGACGTCAAGATTTAAAAGATACTTTGCTGTGTCCTCCCGAATACGCAAGTTCCTAAAGATTTGACAAACAGGCTGAGTTAAGAACAAGATGTAGCATTACTTTGAAAGACAAAGTAACAATGCAGATCTACTTTTTTCGATCTAAATTTTATTAGAAACTAAGCCCACAAGCAAAGGCAACGCCAATGAAGAACAAAAAATGAAGACTAGATAGCACTGAAATCTCCTTATTCCTTCACCAACTCAACTGACTCTATGAAGGGTACACCAAAAAGTCTACGAAATCAGGCACAATTCTCCTTTTGACATATCAAGAAACAGCTGTTTTGCATTTTGCACAACCAACAACTTTATGGGTTCCTGGCTTAGCCAATGCACCTCTACTATCCATCCTTCTTTCACTGCTTAAACATGCGCCATCAGAAAACTACATAACTACAACAAACCACAAAGCAAGCTACAACAACAGTTTGAACGAGTAACTTCTATTATTGTTTTTTCTTTCAGCTTCTTGGGCACATCTACTTATTACCGAGTAACAAACCAAGGCATCAAACGATGACGACATTTTAAGTGTAACTGAAGCACTCAACATTACTCCAAAAACTGTACACGTCTACTTATCTATGAATACCAATTACGACCCTTAATATACACGCCATTGCATAGTACAGTGAAGAAGTTTTGAAGTTACGGAAATCAGGGAGCGAGGCAAATGATTCTGATAAGCACTCGACTTGCCTCTGGCAGAGCTAGGTCATTTGCATAGAGCCCAAAAAGTTGATGGCCTTACATTGTAAGACCATCCGAGATACTTTCAAGAGAGATAACTCACCTCACGGTTCCAGTACTTCCTCCACCAGTTGTACGCACACGCTTCTCAACTTTTGCAAAATCCATCTGCTTGCTCTCATCAACCTTTGCCTCGTCAACTTTCAAGTCGTCGTCATCATCTTCTTCTTCTTCATCAACGGCAACCAAGGCCTCAACCTCCTCAACTGTCTTGTTCTTTTCTTCCAGCTTTTTCAGTTGTTGTTCCTTGAGATACTTTCTCCTTGCTTCCTCCTTAGCCTCGTGTCGATGAACAACATAAGCATAACTTGCGGGATCAAAACCATTCCATCTATCACGCTTTCCATCGAAATTTAGTTCAAACTCCTCTATTATTTCATCAGCAGCAATGTGTTTGCCTGTGAATTTTGCTCCCAGTTTCCGAGGTCTATCCATGCACGATTTTACATCATGAGTCATGGCACCACAACTGCAGAAGTGCAGAGCCATTGGAGAAATTAGATGGATGAGGAAATACTAAATTCATCACAGAGGAAATAAGATCCACAAACTAAGTTTTAATACTTGTATACTAGTGGTAGTAGACTAATAGTACAAGGCAAAACAGAACATAGTATAGGATGATTTGACTGTACTTAACAACATCATCAACTGTATTTTGGGCTTTAAACTTACTGGAAGGTGGAGCACTTAAGTAGAATAATCATACAGGTCTAACTAAGGGCAGTCCTATAAAGGAAAATGGTTTTGTCCACAGTACCCGTCAAAATTACAACTCTAAGGGTGTGCTTGGATGGAGGGATTTGGAGGGAAAGGAATGGGAGGGAGAGTAAGGGACTTAAATCCCTTATTGGGATAACAAATAAAGTGGAAGTGGAGGGGGAGGGATTTGAAGGGATCCATTTTCCCTCCTCCGAGGCAAATCGAAATCACTCCACCATATGAAAGATTTGGAGGGAAATTGTATTCAAACATACACTCCCCATTCCTCCTCCTCTTCCTTTCCCTTCCCTACCTTTCCTTCCTACTTTGGTATCTAAACAAGGCCTGAAACGAGGATAGGCAGAACTTACACTCGTGTTACCAACAATAGCAATTTTAACAGCTTTAATAGACTACAGAACAACAAAATCAAAGTACACACAGTAAATTAGTGCGGGCAGAAGTAGAAAATAGGCAAAACTTACTTGGCACAGGCACCCTTCCGATACTTGGATGCCTGAAAGCCCTTTTCGCCTCTATTATACCACGACTTGGTATAATTAGGATCAGATTTCCATTTCCTTTGATGTTTCAAACTCTGAATGGAACAGAAGATAAAAACTTGTAAGTTCTCAGCATTACATGTCACATAATCAAACCACACATAAAAAAAAGTCTGCTAATGGGTTAATAACTTACAGGTTTATCTGAATTAAGGTACCACGGAGCAGAAGACATATACTGTGGAATGTGAGGATTAATTTCCTTTCCATCTTCATCAACCTCGGCTGGCGCAAGCCCAGCTTTACGAGCTTCCTCCAATTCCAGCTGCTTTCTATGGTCTTCTCTGGACTTAAATGCCACTGCAGTAGGTTTCCAGGAAGTTAAGTGAAATTGTAAGTAGCAAGCTTCAATTTCACACACATCATATACTACATATACGCAAAACAGAACAAACCATATTTTCCCTCCACTCCAAATCCTACACCCCCAGTCCCCCGCCCATTGTGCCAACCGAACAACGAAAATCGTCTCCCTCAAAATCCCCCCCCCCCTCTTCTGTCTCTTTCCATTTCCCTTCCAATTCCGCTATCCAAAGAAAGGGTAAGCGCTTATTTGAATGGGGAGTATTAGTTAAGGTGTAACAGAAAACATGACTAAGGAAAAAAGGAGAGAAGTGAGGCTGGTGAAGGCAAAGTAAAGAGATAATGAAGGTATAGAGACTGTTACACTCCTATATGGAGGGTAATACATTATGCTAGGGAGGTGACAATTACGCCCCTATATGAGGAAAATACTAGTCTCTCGTCATCTTTTTCTTCTATCCCCATCATCACTAAATTCCCTACAATAATCCATAACAATTACACCAATCCAAACAAGCCTAAATATCACAAACGTTAACGGGCGAATAACACTCAATACTAATATTCTCAGTGTTTCGAATACAAGCGTACCCATAACCCCGACTAAATGCAACAATCCTACCTTAAATAACATCATAAGAACTCTGACAAAAATCATAGGTAACCCGGACCATCCCAAAGACTAGTCAGATTGTCAGAGGTATGATTCCATTTCACCGGTGGCATATACCGCATTTACACACACAGATAACCACAGTTTCTTCAATGATATTTATCAAGGGAGTGCTTGGATTGGGGATCCTTATCAAAATTTACACAATATGTAATATGTATAAGAAGTCGACGAAAATCACAAGGAAGTTAATAACTTTCGAAGTAAAGGCAAATTCAGTCTAACAACGACAAAACAATGTATAGGATGTCAAATTCTATAACATAAGTGCACTACCTCGAACCCTAACTTCGGAAAACAAGCCCATAACCCCAATTAGACGACTTAATTCAATAACTATAGACAAAACCCATATGCAACCTAATATCTTTCGACGAAAAGCAGGCGAATTCAATCAAACGACGACAAAACAACGTATACGATGTCAAATTCTATAACATAAGTACAGTACCTCGAACCCTAACTTCGGAAAACAAGCACATAACCCCAATTAGATGACTTAATTCAATAACTATAGTTAATCAAATCAAAACCCAATACAATCAAATCAAATTCAATTCAAAATCCAACTAATACGACCATTAATTCGTTTACTGGCGCAATCTCAAGTAAAAACGACACAAAATCGCGCAAAATAAACCAAATTGACACCTAAAACAAATTACAGTACAGGCAAAAATTAAGAAGAAATTGAGGAAAACTTTAATTGAAGACATACTTGATGCAGTAGCCATATTTGGCGAAAATTGGGATTGAAATCAAATTGGGTTTTTCAATTGATTGGATGATAGAGATGGGAAAACAAATAAACCCAGCAATTACAATCGCCAGAAAAAAAATTGGGTATTTCAAGGTATATATATATACGATAAACTTAATCAAATCCTAATACTATAAAGGCAAATTCTCATTTGTGACGGAAGGTATTCGTCACAAATGAGAAGACGGGTACCATTTTGTGAGACAAAATGCCCAAATAGAGGAGAGAG
>VHZZ01000002.1:683201-713502 GCA_009801015.1 Silene noctiflora
CTCAAATACTGTATAACTTAGCATAAATTTAAACATTTTTTTATACTTCAATTACTTATAATATTTTAAATAGCATGGCCGTGCAATTTGCACGGGTTTAAGACTAGTTCTATTCCAAACAAGACCATTATAAATTATCACTATACCAAAACTCATCTTAGTAAATCAACTAAACCGGGCATCCAATAGATATCCACTAAATTAAATTAAATTAAATTAACACGATAACGAAACAATCAACCATGCTATAATTCCAACAAAAATATTTCCTGTGAAATGAACCATATTCGTCTTAAACTTAGAACGGATAGTGCCTCTCTCACAATAAGACAAGTGAGAGGGCAAGTGGGGGAAAATGGAACATCCCATGAATAATGCCACTTGCATACTGTGAGATGAACCATATCCGTCTTAAACTTAGAACGGATAGTACCGTCTTTCATGAGAATTTGGGAAATATTTATTACTTAGGAGTAATAATTTTCTAAAATCCCAAAAGATAATTATCAAAATTCGTGGTGTATATCGATAGCCGGCCAAAATATATACCAAACTTAGAACAACAACCAGAAGTCCTCTTTTCCCTCTTTTCCCCTTTTTTCCTTCAATTCAATTCAATCAATAACCTCAATTAAACCCTAGTTTCAATTCAACTTCAATTGCCTTTCTCTCCTCCGGTAAATTACTTTAATTTCTGGTGAATCTCATTAATTCACGGTAAAATTACTTCAATCCTTCTAATTTCATCGATGATTTTTTTTTTAATTTTTTTTGCAGGTTTGAGGAGTGAATTTGGTAATATAGTGGCTGAATTAAGTTAATTTAAGTTATTTTGGTAAGTTTCGGTAATGGCGGCGACGTTAGCTTCTGCTTCGGTGGTTGTTGGCGGCGTTTCGAAACTGAATATTAGTGATAAGAGGTTTAGTAAACGAAACGCTGGTGGCGAGTTTTCGAGAAGTCGAGTTAATGGTGGGATGTTGTGTTCGTCGTCTCGAAAATTCCCAATTTATCCTCGGTTGTCGATTTGTCGGCCTTCTGCTGGATTTTCTAAGTGCAGGTATGGTTATAGTTGTGTTGTTGATTGGCTTACGAGCTAGTTTTGCTTAAGACCGTCTTAATTGATTCCGTAGTCATCATAAATGTCATTAAATGAACCACTTAGTATAGCAAAATCCCGTCTTATCTTTTTATGGTTCAAGTGCTGTTTTAGTTATGTTACCTGTTTGTGTTGCAAAGAAATGGTCTTTTTGCTATAGCAATAAAAAAGGTGACAGTAGTATTTGAAATAAGAGACTTGTCGAGCTCAAAAGGAAGTGAGCCAAAGGAAAAGTTAAATTAGTCGCGAAAGATTGGATCTTGTTGAAAATTGGGAGTTATAGCGTGTAATTTGTTATCGTAATTGTATTTTTGTTTGTGATGACCTAATGGAAGTGGTAATTTTTGGAGTAAATGTTGGAGTTTTTAAATAAAATAAATGAGAAATAAACGGCTTCTCTTCTCCTTGTTCAAAGTTCCGACTTTAGTGGAAGGAAATTGGGTGATTGGATTGGGTTTAGGTGCTCGTAACCGCAGTTGGACGTCATGAACCTAGTCTTAGACCAAAAGCTCATTACTTGGCAATTCACTACTTTGTTTTAAATGGCGATATGTGAAACTGAGGCGCATGGTACACAGCGATGGCACACGTCTCTTTTGCACATCATGCACAAGAGCTGTACCAGTTTTGCAAACAAATTCTTTTTTTTTTTTCAAAATAAATTGCTGTGCACTATCGAGGAAATTTTTCATTATGATTTATTTAGTAATGATCTTTTCTTGGTATAGTGGTGTACATGCCATGGACATGAAGTCAGGAACCTTATTATCAGATATAAGTAGAGTTTGGACTTACGAGAATTTAGTTTTAATCTCGACTGTGCAACCGTGAGCTAGGTCTATTGGTAGTTTGGTACTCCAACTACACTAATTCAATGACATATGGATGCTTTTTGATTCGTCACAAAGTTTTATTCTCCTTTACTTTTTCAGTGGCTTTTCAGTCATATAATTGCTTATCTATCTTGATATATATTCAGTGGATAACTGTCATATTTGTATTATATTGTCTTTCTTGGATAAAAGGTGGTCGCATGATGGCCTAACTAGCATGTCTACTGCACTTAGTATGAGAAATAACCTGTGGAAGCAGAAAGGTGCCGTTTTTCCAGAGGGGCGGCCCTTGACGACCTCTTCAGAAGATAGGATGCGCAGGTGCTGCAAACATATTAGTCGTAGGAAGGGTTCGTATACTAAGTGTTTAAGTTCAAGATTTACAGCTGACAGATCAACATTTCCATTGTCAAAGATTCTGCCTGAGAGCATTTTTGTAAGTTCCTCTCAATTACTCTCGTGTTTGCATGTGAGAAGCTTATGCCCTGTAGTTTTGAGATTAATGAATACACGATTAGAGGTATTAATGCATCTTTGTTTTGTGAACTTTTGTTGTCTTGGAATCAACTAGTGGATATTATTACTGCTAGTGTACAAAAGCAACTGAATCTGGATTTAGTAGACTTAAGAGAGTCAAGAAAGTTAGAAAGGTGCTGTTGCCTGAGTAGAGAGAGCGATATTGGCCTATTGGGAGAGCTTTTTCGTTAGAACTTCTTTTTCTTCCACTCAATGCGTATCTTACCATCCTACTAAAGCATAAACATGCAAATGTCAGTAACTGATTTCAGTTTCACATTCTTTTTAAAAGTGGCTTCTGACACCAGTCTCATTTGTATTAAAAAGTGGCTAAATTGTTAAGCCGTCAGATACAAATACTTTGATACTATTAAATGGTGTGAACTGTGAAGCTCTTAGTGAGTCTCCAGCTTGAACAGCTAGGTCCGACAAAGTGTCTGCTGATGCTGATCTCCCAACACTTCCTAGCCAATTGGTCTATATTGATACTGAAGTTGCTACTAAAATATGGACATTGCCCAAAGTGTCTCTTAATAGATTGTTACGTGGATGGGGTTATGACAATATACTCACAACTTGTCCCTGTTACAATAGTGTCCGTTTCACTATTGTATATGATGGTGTAACACTGTATTTATTCGTTCTTTACTTTGTTTTTTTTTTGGGTGGGGTGGGGTGGGGTGGGGTGGGGTGGGGGTCGGGGGTAATGAGCCCATCTCGTTTGACTTAAATTGGTTTATCAATGTTTAAGAGTCAAATGAGGATAAGAGCATGCACATCCAAGAGTATGATTTTATCCTCTTATTTCTTCTCTTTCCTTCTTTAATTTTGACACCTCATTTTCACCCATATTCCACTATCTCCATCCTCTTTATTTTACTCTTCTTAAAAAAAATTCCACATCAAAGAGGATCCTCTTATTTCCTCTTCCAAATTTTTATAACCAAAAAATAAAAAAGAAATAAATTATATGCCACATTTTAGATAATGAATGACTAATGGGCACAAGGGACAAGGTTACATATCCTCTAAAAATAGAGGGAGTGTTCCTCTTCCTCCTTCAAAGATGACTTGTAACAATGGTTCCACATTGAAGAGGACATCCTCTTAGATGAGAGAGGGTGCTAAGAGGATGGTCCATCCTCTTCAATGTGGATGCTGTAAAGGATGAAAAGGAAAAAGAGAAACCTTGTTTTTTTTGGTAGGATGGTGGAAGACTTGGTTCAAATCATACACTTGGACTACCTACTAACTTTGTCTCAAATTCCTTGACGCATTGTTCGGTTTGCGAAAAGAATCAGTTTTATCATAGATGTAGTTGCGTTCCTGTGGCTGAAAATGCTGGATAATATAGTTGCCATTTTTTTAAAAAAAATTCGTATTCCTTTTTTAGTGTCATGTTTGTTTATTCTTTAGGTAAAGAAACATCGTGCACAATGTTCCGCTGTTGGTCCGGATGAACCACATGCAGTGAGCACAAGTTGGCCCGAAGAAACGTTGGAGAAGCCTGGATTGGACTATCTGGAGGATGAAGTAGGAAGAGTAGAGGGAGAGGTAGAGGTAGAGGAATTTTTGGGGGTTGAACTTCCATCTCACCCCAAATTATACCGAGGACAACTAAAAAATGGATTGCGCTACATTATTTTACCTAATAAAGTTCCACCAAACAGGTATTTTCTTCTAGGCCTTAATGTCGTCTTCGGAATTATGATTTGATACTATCTTGCTTTAAATTCTAAATTCCTAGTAACATAGGGTGGCAATTTATTGGAAACTGGCTGCATAGTGCATATTACTTCTGCGGTAAATGTTACTCCCTCCTTTCAAATGAATTCATAAGTTTGAGTAAAATATACCTCAGATATGAATAAAAAGTGTATGGAATTCACTTGAATGGAGGGAGTATGTTGCTTATGTTGATTTAATTTAATTTTAGGTGACGAGCCATATGACTCCTTTCAGTGATGATTGTGTTTTGCTGTAATGAGTAATTGCAAGGAGGTTCTACTTTGTGCTGTGAAAAAAGGACCCGCGAGGAAGGTTTAGTTAGTGTTGTGTCTGTTGTCATGGGACAAGTCATTTGGCTTGCTCACTTTGTTCTTTTCTTTCAGCTTGGAGGTAGTTCATAGCGAGTCTGAGAGACAAACGTAAATGCTATTTATTTATGAAGCTAACATCCTTGAGAAGTTATCACCTTATCTTCTAAAGTGGCTGACTGGCAGAGGCTCTCATCGACTCAATCTCAGTTCTCAGATTCATATTTTTTGTCTTGAAGCTAACCTTAAAGAGTTGAAATTTGTTCATTAGTCACGCGTATGCTTTTATTTATACGCCTTCCATTGTATTGGCATACTTGTTTACAGATGTTTTATTTCGTCTAAGGTTTGAAGCTCATATGGAAGTTCACGTTGGGTCTGTCGATGAGGAAGATGATGAGCAAGGGATAGCACATATGATAGAACATGTTGCATTTCTTGGAAGTAAGAAACGTGAGAAGTTGCTTGGGACAGGTGCACGATCTAATGCTTACACAGACTTCCACCACACTGTCTTCCATATTCATTCTCCAACTCATGCAAAGGTTTGTTGCATTTCATCAAGTCTTTGTTGTTTGATTCTAGCGCTTCAAACTTTGGTTGATTTTTGTTTTTTACACTGATCGCATTCATAGTAACACTATTAATAGTACTGTATTTCATATACATTACAAACTGACTATGTATGCGTGGTATTTGGCAGGAAGCTGATGGTGATCTGCTTCCTTTTGTACTCGATGCTTTAAATGAGGTACCAATTGACACTGTGGTGCAATCACTTGAACGACTAGGATTGGACTTGTTTTCCTTGCAAAACCAAGGAGCCGCCTGAGTGATCTTGTAACAACGCTTCTTGTTTTTTTTTTTTTTTTTCCAGATAGCTTTCTATCCTAAATTTCTTACATCAAGAGTTGAGAAGGAAAGGCGAGCGATATTATCAGAACTTCAGATGATGAACACTATAGAATATCGTGTTGACTGCCAGGTGGATAAGGACTTTCCATTTTCCAAATACCCTTTATTTCCTATAGTAGGGTACTTGTTACCAATTTTATAACTCTTGTTTGTCGTGCCATTTATGCAGCTGTTGCAGCATTTGCATTCAGAAAACAAGCTGAGTGAAAGGTTTCCTATAGGATTAGAGGAGCAGATTAAGAAGTGGGATGCTGATAAAATTAGAAAATTTCATGAGCGGTGGTACTTTCCAGCAAATGCCACCTTGTACATTGTGGGGGATATAGATAATATCTCCAAGACAATTTATCAAATAGAGGTCAGTGACTTTTGTCTGGAATGGTTTAATCTTGATTCTTTATTTCTGCTTCTTAGTTGCTGGTCTCATTTTACTGTGTTTGAACTGTAGGCTGTGCTTGGCCAGACTGGTTTGGAGAAAGAAGTAGAGGCCTCTCCACCTTCAGCACCTAATGCTTTTGGTGCTATGGCTAGTTTCCTTGTGCCAAAGTTGTCAGTTGGGCTCGGAGGAACTCAAGAAAAAATTTCAGGTGCTGAACGCTCCAAGATTATTAAAAAGGAAAGACATGCAATACGGCCACCTGTTCAGCATAATTGGTCTCTACCTGGAAGGGGTAGTGTCCCTGATCCTCCCCAGATATTTCAGCATGAGTTGCTTCAAAACTTTTCTTTCAATATGTTCTGCAAGGTAAACAAGCATCTCATGTTCTAATCTACTATTTGTCAGTATATTGTGGTTGAATTATGCTTCTGTTTTTCTTGCCCCCTCCCCAACCACTACAACAACAAATGCTTATTCCTAAGTATGTAACGGTGCATGTTCTAATTCTAATCAGTAACTCACCCGTTCCTGCTTTTCATTTTGTTTTGACATTATCGTTCTTGTGGTTTATATTTGAAACAGGTGCCCGTGAGTAAGGTCCAGACATTTGGTGACTTGCGAAATGTACTTATGAAGAGGATTGTTCTTTCTGCCTTACATTTCAGGATTAACACCCGATACAAGGTCCTTTATCAGAGAACATTTTGTTGTTTTATCATATTTTTGGAACTTATGTCTTATGTTACCCAATTTATGGAATTCTGATGTTCATAAGTTGGTTCACGTATTTACTCGCATTTACAGTTTAAAGTAGTTTCAGCAAAGTTTGTTTTGGTTATAATTCTCGGAGTACGTTGGTAATAGACTTTATTTATTGCATGTTACATTGCTATATCACTTTAAAAAAAGTGTCGTTGCTTTCCCCAAATATTCCTTCAATAGTACTACTACTACTTATAAAGTTATAATCCAGACATACGCAAGAAATCCTTGCTTAATACTCCTCTTTTTCATATTTTCTCTTTAATATGTTTTTGTTTCTTATTAGTGCTACTCTGTATTAGTACATAGGAAAATAGTTATTTTACCTGCCTGAGCTAGTTTATTGAAAATGTGCAGAGTTCAAACCCCCCTTTCACTGCAATTGAGTTGGACCACAGTGATTCTGGAAGAGAAGGCTGCACTGTCACCACACTTACTGTTACTGCAGAACCTAAAAATTGGCGTGATGCAATTAAAGTTGCAGTTCAGGAGGTTTGTGCTTAATTGTGTTAGTTCATTGCATCACCATAGCTGCTATCCCTTTATTGAATGAATCACATTCTTCCCAAACTAGATGTAATGCTTTCTGTATGCAGGTGCGGAGGCTGAAAGAATTTGGTGTGACAAAAGGTGAATTAGCTCGTTACAGGGACGCCTTGTTGAAAGACAGTGAACATTTAGCTGCCATGATTGATAATGTACCATCGGTGGACAATTTGGATTTTGTAATGGAAAGTGATGCATTGGGTCATAAAGTGATGGACCAACTGCAGGGCCATGAGTGTTTGGTGGCTGTTGCTGGAACTGTAACCCAAGAAGAGGTATATGCTATGTATTGAGAATTTGAGAATTATTCATTTTCAACTATGCTTCTGTCCTTGCATTGATTTTCATAATTTGCTCAGTAAACACGTGTTGGAATTTTTGAAATCGTCCACATTGAATTTAGTTTTTTGAGAATTGAACAAGTTACAAGATCTTCATCTTTGTTAAGGCGTGGTTATGGCCGTATAAGCCTTGTCTCCTATATGAAGGTTTGCTGGGCCGGCAATGTTCCCCAGGCGCCGTGAGGCAAGGTAGCTAACTAATATGACCTCCGGAGTTGCCTCCTGATACACCTTCATTTTAAACTTTGCATGTGGGAAATGGAGAGCTGAGAAAGAGTGCTTCACAACTAAGGTTGTGTTCTTTGTTGTGGCTGTCAGTGATCCTATGTGTGGAATTGATTAATCTTATGTTATAAATTGAATTTATAGACATTTGGCCAATTTATTATACCGTTGTTTTTTTAAGTGAAATGATGAGTAGATATTGTGAGCTTCACATTATCTGAATTAAATTGACTAATGGACATGAGTTGTGGCTGATTATTAATCATCCAATTGTTACCAACCCACTTTTGTAATTAATGAGGACAATTATGCAGGATTCTGCTGTTTGCATGATCTCCTGTAGTTGTATTTTATATTCTCTGGTATGTATAATTCTTCAATAGTATACTGGACTAACTCCTGGTTTTGTGTTGAAGGTCAACTCCATTGGCGCGGAAGTGTTGGAGTTCATCTCTGATTTTGGCAAATCAACTGCCCCAGCTCCTGCAGCAATTGTTGCATGCGTCCCTAAGAAAGTACATAATGACGGTTCTGGTGAAATTGATTTCAAAATATCCCCAAGTGAGATTTCTGAAGCCATAAGAGCAGGATTGGAGCAACCTATTGAGGCTGAACCAGAGGTGTGATGAGTGAAAAATTAGAGTTTTGCTTATTGAAGTTGTTTTATGTTTCAGTTTTTAATATTTACTTATTGTATATTGTATATGTTTTCTAGCTTGAGGTGCCAAAGGACCTTATAAATTCATCACAGCTAAGTGAATTAAGATCGCAACGCAACCCCATGTTCATACCAGTGGTAGCAGAACATGGAACTGAATCGTTCGACAAAGAGACAGGGATTACTCAGCGCCGTCTTTCCAATGGTATTTCAGTGAATTACAAGGTATTCCTAGCTCTGTTTGCCTTCTGTAGCATGATTGTACCAAAGGTTCATTAACTATGTAGCTTTCCTATATCTCCTGAGTGCTTCTTGTATATGTTCTGGTCATGGTATTAGATATTGTCCACCACTCTGCATTGCAACCAGGTAGGAATTGGAAGGTTCTGTTGCGCAATTTAAGGCGTTAGTATCAACTGTTTTTATGGAGTAATGGCTGACAACTGATTTCGAGATCATGTCTTCGATCGATATTTGATACCATGTTCTAGGGCTGTCATTTAAATTTACTGTTCAGAAAAGAAACAAACCCCTGCTTTTTGGTTCTTTATCATTTAAAATTGAGGAAGATGCAATACTGCGCAGAGTGATTTTAGCTCTACATTGTGGTGGCCTTCCCCCACGCTTTGTGTCTTGAATGTCATGTTTCTCCTTCTCACTTTTGACGTGACGACTCTATTGTCATTGTAGATCTCCAGACATGAAAGCCAGAGTGGTGTCATGCGGCTTATAGTTGGTGGCGGACGAGCTGTTGAGAGCTCAGATGAAAAAGGCTCTGTTGTTGTTGGAGTCCGAACTCTCAGTGAGGGTGGCCGTGTTGGAAACTTTTCAAGAGAGCAGGTGAAGTTCATCTATTTATGCGGTTAGGTTAAATCCTTGGATGATATAGGTGGTGTTATAGACTACACTGCTTTACTGTAGTTTTAAAACTTAGTTGCAGTTTGCAAGTGAGAATATTAGCAAAAGGCTATCTTGTGTTTGAGTGACAGGGCATTGGATTCCTAAGTTGTTAGTGAAATTCTGCGCACTTCTTTTTGATGACATTCCTATGTTTTTAGTGAACGTAATGAGTAAAATATCTGTTTGATAAATTGTTTGCACTATATCATATACCATCACATCTTAAGTTATTAGGTTTGCCTTTCTAAGCTTGTACTAATTACTCTAATGTTTCTATGCTTATGGCAGGTTGAGCTTTTCTGTGTGAATCATTTGATAAATTGCTCTCTGGAATCCACAGAGGAGTTTATCTGTATGGAATTTCGTTTTACATTGAGAGATAATGGAATGCGCGCTGCTTTCCAGTTGTTGCACATGGTTCTTGAGGTACTTACGAATGTTACGATAGCTCATAGTCTTCTTAGCCTAGATTTGTGGAAGATCCTTGTGATTTGAATGCAATGTTTTACCTGTTTTTATTCTATTAAAAGCATGGTTACGTGCTCTGAGGACATTTCATTTTTTACTTTGACATTGACGGCAATAAGAGCAGTTGCTCTCTGCTGCACTGATTATCACTTCTATTGCTAGCTTTTCTAGTCAATTTAGGTTGCCAAAATAGACCGATCTATTTCAATTGCGACCTATATTTTAAAAAGATTATAATGTATTATCTTGATTTTTTTTTTCTCTCTAGTAGATTCAGAGCTACACTATTGGGTTTCGTGTGTGTTTGGAACTTTGGACATTTTGGTAAATGTTCTCTAATTAGAGATTCTTTTAGAAATTTCATATTTGAATTTGATGTACATACGATGATGCGAAACTGTAAGTGCTCATTTGATGGTATATGGTAGTTAGATCTGGTGTGTAATTGTCGATATTTTGGTGATGCTGGCAACTTTAATGCGGCCTGTACTTTGTTTTGAAATTCATGATCTTTTTCATTCTAAATTGTTCTTTTTTGGATTTTCAGCATAGCGTATGGCTGGATGATGCATTTGATAGAGCAAGACAACTGTACTTGTCATACTATCGGTCAATTCCTAAAAGTTTAGAGCGATCTACAGCTCATAAGCTTATGGTTGCTATGTTAAATGGTGATGAGCGGTTTGTCGAGCCCACGCCCGAGTCATTGCAGAAATTAACATTGCAGTCAGTGAAAGAGGCTGTAATGAATCAGTTTGTGGGTGGCAACATGGAGGTAATTTCCTAACAGCTTTTTTTTTTCTATTTTTTCTTTTTTCTTTTTATTATTATTTTAAATGAAAGCATCTTTTATATGAAGTTAATCAAGTTATTGTTTCTCTGAATGGTCAGGTCAGCATTGTTGGAGACTTCTCAGAGGAGGAGATTGAATCTTGCATTCTTGATTACCTTGGGACAGTTAGCACAGCTCGTGATTTTGATAAGAAGCTTTTAATCGACCCAATTACTTTCCGTCCACCATCTGACATGCAATTTCAGCAGGTAAACGAAGAGTACATGTGTTGGTATTGTTAATAGTCCGGACTATTAGGCATAGCTTTTGAAGCTGAGTTCCCATGTGACGAGTTAGTGTTTTGCCTTTGACATCTAATTGCGGGTCCTCTAAAAATGATTGTCGTGGGTTTTGTCAAAATTTGCAGGTCTTTCTAAAAGACACTGACGAAAGAGCTTGTGCCTATATTGCTGGCCCTGCACCAAACAGATGGGGCCTTACTGCCGACGGGGTGGATCTTTTTGAATCAAGTGAGTTCTTGTCATTTGAACCTGATAATTTTTCATTTGTCTAATTATTTCAGGGGCCAATTATGTGGCGGTGAATGCCTTTGGTGTGCTTGTTCTTGTTGTGCACCGAGCACCTATTGATATTGATATCTTCATTTGCAACCAAAACAAGCTAAATTATATAAGCAAGAACCAGTTGTATTCATAAATATTAATAGGGTGCTTTTAAGTGATGATAAAAGCGTGTATGACCGATACTAAACAAGCTGCAATAAATCACACCATTGAGCTCGCCACTGCGTTGTAGAATGCTACCACGATTTGTGATCTTTACCGCAGTTGCAACTGACACTACGGTTTTGTTTCATGATCGGGATCATATGTTGTTAACTGATATATTATATTTTTATGTTTGATACTCTTTGTGCTTCAAAACTTGCATTTCCTATGCATAACTTTGGTCACCTTATAATACTAGAAGTCACAAAGATCTTGCTAATGAATCTTTGTTCAAAGATATGACATTTTGACTAAGCATATCAATCAGACAGCTGAACTGATAATGTTATTGTTTTTTCTAGTTGAGCAAACAAAATCGACGGTTCCATCGCTGGATGGCTCGAATAAGCCGCAAAGCAAAATTCAAGGCCACCCTCTCTTCTTTGGCATCACGATGGGGTTATTGGCAGAAGTTATCAATTCCAGGTAACTGAGCTAATGTTATGTGTGAAAATTTAGTTTCATTGGTATCTTATTGCCACACATTGGAGAGTTTGGTTTAAAGTGTACGGCTACTATGGGTAAAGTTGCTGTCATTATGAAGTACTTTTACCCCTTTTACTGTAATATTTTAGTACTTCACTAGATTAATGCACTGGTAGATGCTTCTGGCGGTGGTAATAATTTGGGATCTCTAAGGCAAAAGATTTTCATTTTTTGTATGGGAGTGAACTTTTATTTTTTATTTATGTAGACGCTTATGTCAACAATCTGACCGTTGCTAAATTTTTGTGCCTTGTACTGTACTGAAAATGCGACATAAAGCCTCCAAACTTGCCACCACGATATGGTCTACTTTTTCACTTATGGAAATCGACCCCTTATAACATTCCATGTATTATATTGTGTCAAAGTAGAAACAACATGCTCATGTTTGATGCATTAACCAGTGTAAGTACGCAAAGAATGTCATATGAAACTATTGTTATCCACAGGCAGTGGTTGGCAAAGATCTCTCTCTTTCGCAGAATTGGTACATGTCAATGTTTTTCCGTTCTTTTATTACCATGGTGCACCCCTCTAATATGTGGCTCTGAGTTAACTATGTATGTTTTTTGCGAGTTGTGATGCAAAAAGTTGATTTTTATTTTTGAATTTAAATCCTATTTGCTTTCTTGTTGCAGGCTTTTCACTACAGTTAGGGATTCTCTGGGATTGACATACGATGTATCTTGCGAGTTAAACTTATTCGATAGGCTAAATTTTGGGTGGTATGTGATATCAGTGACATCGACCCCAGGAAAGGTGTGCACAAAGTTTGAAGCTTGAATCCCATACTCCAACTTCATATTGTCATTGTTTTTTTTAGTTATTTGCCCCCACATCTAATCACCAGAATGGACAGGTACATAAAGCAGTTGATGCTTGCAAGAATGTTCTCAGAGGCCTGCATAGCGACAAAATTGCTCCAAGAGAGCTTGACAGGGTCAGTACAATTGCAAATCTTGGAAAGTTTGTCAGTCACAAAATATAGTACTCGTACTATTTATCTTTTTTTTTTTTTTTTTTTTCGTTCAACGACAGCTCTGTTGGTCGTTACTAGTTCCACAATTTCACTTGTCCAGGATTGTTTCTTTGTACTAAGCATGCTCGTATTAGTGTGAAAATATTCTATTGTTGGCATACCCAGGATGACCGATGACATTAAGATGACAAATCTGTTATCACTCATGATTGAACTTTACCATTGCTCCCCTCTCATTCTGCATGTCATGTCCTCGGATTGTCAGTACAACTAATCTATGCTTTATTTTGGTCAGGCAAGCTTGTAGTCTGGTTGTCTTAGCCCTTAGGTTTTATCTTTCATATGGCTGCTGTTTTTGTAAGTATTTGACTTATGATAGTAGCCTTCATTCTCGTCGTCTAATAAAACATATTTGTGATCTTAATCTGCAGGCAAAGAGGACATTATTGATGAGACATGAAGCTGAGATAAAGGCAAATGCGTACTGGCTTGGGCTGCTAGCCCATTTACAAGCGGATTCTGTTCCAAGGAAGGTAACATGGATTGCCTTCTAAGACTATTTCTCCTTTGGTTTCTTCTTCTTGTCTTTATGCTCATTTACAGCTTGTATGCCTTTTCACTTGCTGGCATCTTTAAGATCTAATATAAATCCCTTCTCTCTACTAGGACTTAACTTGCATAAAAGATCTGATTTTCCTCTACGAGTCTGCGACAATAGAGGATGTATATTTTGCGTATGAGCAGTTGAAGGTGGACGAAGATTCTTTGTTTTCTTGCATTGGGATTGCTGGAGCTCAGGCCGGAGATGATATTTCAGGTGATTTGATCTGGATTTATTTTGTTTTAATTGATCACGAATGTGTCAACGTAGAGTTTGACCCATTAAATGTTCAGGAAGCCTTTTTGTAAGCACACTAGAGTTGCTTGAAAGTAAACTCTTGATGGTATAGGGGGTAAATGGGCCGAACCTTGAGTTTGGGTTGATCGATCGGACTCACTAGGATTCGTTCTCTTGTTTGCAACAATCAGTAAAACATTCTACATTAGTAGTACTCCGTATATGATACTGCCTAGTATGATACCATCTTCACAGAATGTCACAAACTCGAGAATTTGAATCCCTGTGAATCTACATAGTTATACTCGAAAAACAAAAGCGAGCTTTTAGGATTATGCAGGCCGAGTTTCCCAATGATAGGACTTCGCTCTTTTTGCATCTTCCTCGGTCAATTTGAGTTTGAGCAGCTTTCATTGAATCGAACATAAGGGCTTAGTGAACCGGCTTTGTTAAGTTATAAATCTTACAACAACCTGCGTGGTGCCTTTACAGATGTCTAGCTTTCATTGAATCGAACATAAGGGCTTAGTGAACCGGCTTTGTTAAGTTATAAATCTTACAACAACCTGCGTGGTGCCTTTACAGATGTCTAGGTTTGTCTTCCCCAAACAATGTAAGAAAATCTCGCCATACATGTCTTGATATAGGCAAGAGAATTTCTGCTTGTTAGCAGGTTTCTTTTATTTAAATGATTGAATCCCTGTTTTTTCTTTTTTTTTTTTTTTTTTTTTTTTTTTTTTTAAAGTCAGTGAGAGATATTTATTTGATTCACAGGTGCTGCTTCTGTGGAGGTTGAAGAGTTAATTGAAGGAGTTCAAGGACTCATGCCTGCAGGTCGCGGCTTGTCTACAATGACTAGGCCAACTACCTGAAGTTCAATTAACAAAGCAGCTGATTCAAGTGGCAAATTATTTCCGATGCATTAAGGTGTGTATTTTTTTATCTAACGTAATATACATGGCTCTTGTGATTTCGTGAAGAGTAGTCATGCAATTAAAAGCATAACATAATGGCGGTCTAAATTTTTTTTTTTATATTATTGCATTATGTTGGTGATTTTTTTTGTTCCTGAATTATCACCTTCTTAAGTGATGCATTTACCGAGTTCTTTGTCAACTCTATTTGTAGGCATACCGTGTAGCGGTGTAGGTGACCAGGTGTTCTATGGAAATTCTCTTAGAAAATGGTGATGAGGTAATCAAGGTTTTGGTTTTCCAGAAATTGAAGTTCACTTGAAGTCGACCATGAAGGAATATCTTGTTATGTACATTAAGGCTCGAGGCCAAAGGAAGTATGTCTTAAGCCGAAGGAAATTCTACACAAAAATGTCAGTCTTAGTTATTCATTTTCCAAGTTTAATATAGTGTCTTTTTTTTTGTAATCGTCGTAAATGTACCACATACCTATTTCTTGAACAACTTTCAATAAATTTTATACCTTAGCTAGGAAAGAACGAAGGACGGTGTAAAAATCGTTTAGAGCGTAAATTTGAGCTTATATTGTGCCACTGTGGTGACATTGATTGTTGACTTGTTGTCGTCGTGGTTAAATTGAAGAGTAAGCCTTACATTCCCGACATGGCTACAGGCTACAGGTAGGAACATACCTGTAGCCAAATACTATTGTGGGCAAATTGGCGTGATAATAGGTTTATAGTCTCGAGTTCCGTATTAGTTCGTAATTGTTCACGTAATTGTTCTTTGAAAAACTTGTGTTGACGGCTGCCTACGAAAACTAGGCTTCTTAAAAGTCATATTAATGTTTACGTAATTGTTTTTTGTGCAACCATCCTATTGAAAATAAAGATCATTTTTTTTTCCAGATGTCCCGTAATTGGTTTAATTATCCAAGACGTAAATATTATTGGTTTTAATAATCTTTTGGCAATTTATGATAATATTTCGAGTCAAAGTTTTCCAATGAAACTCAATTATCTCAAACACTTAATCCCGAAAGATGATTTCTTAAGTTTATCAACGTAGAATATACGGAGTAACTTAAAAGACTTGCATAGTTACGATCCCATGCAAGTATGGGACCAGACTAACCAGACCTTAAAATACCAGATGACCCAGCACGCTAAAAAGACTTGACACGAAAAGATCTGATCCAAATAAACTGTTCGCCAAGGTCTACTTAGAAGCCATGAACCGAACCCTATCATGTAGCGGAAAAATCAAGTGATACTTCTCTTGACCTAACAAAGCAGGGAAAATGAATATACACACCATATATTGTCAAAAAATCTTTCATGTAAGGATAAAAGACGGTGTAATAAGAATAGGCCATCGAAAGGCTAAGAATGGTTATACATCGAGTAAGATAGCATCCGAAGCAAGATAACTAAACGAGATTTTACCCTTTTAGCTTGTGAGTGATTGATGATTACTTTTGTCTACTTTCTAAGAGAAAGCAGTTCAAAACTACGAATATGGTCCTCGCGGGTCCCTCTTGTTGCAGATCCACGAGGCCTCGAGCTTGCCCTACCCTCGGTTCCTAGTTGAAGTCGTTGGATGTTTGAGGATTGGCGGACCCCACTGGAAGGAACTCGACCTGAACGGCTTTTTCCTAGTTCACCGGAAGTGACTGGCCTGCTACTTGAGAAACCTGCAGCTCTTTTAGACGAGCTGCTAACTCTAGATACGTTTGCCTTCTCCGAGTCTCTTAACTGACATTCATGAAGATTAATGTCAAAACACATACTTATGCAAGCCCGTTTTCAACATAGGTATGTGAAATTGTATGTTATGCGACATATTAACTATGTTACTCCGACACTTCACTTAGCTGCTGCTGTGTCGTGTGTCCAACACCTATCTATCTTGTCCGACACGATACAACACAACACTTTAGACCAAAAAATTGAAAAATTCGCATAAAATAGCCGTATCCAATACTTGACACAAGTCAGACACGACACCCGTGTCGGAGAATCTGGATAAAACATCTTATCATATCTAAATATCTAATATTCCGTATAAAATCGTCTTAGTAGAGACAATCTGATGGCCAAATACGGACGGTCCATCAGCCTAAAGCCCTAAATATTGAAATTATTATTACTACCTCATTTCTATAGGACATTCAAAAGCCCTTCCAGCAAAAGAAACCAGTTTGGGAAGAGGGGTTACTCTTCACAAACATGGGAAAGAAAATACGTTCTCCACAGCCAGACGAAAGGAGCACACGTGGTTATGCTTTTCTCCCCTTTTACCTGGCGGGAGGGACACCATACATAAGAAACAGAAGAGGACCAAAGGATTCTATCTAGTTACGATCCCATGCAAGTATGGGACCAAGATATCTTTTACAGAAGCTCTGAATTCATAATAAAATTGAAGAGAAACATCTATCAGCAAAAAATAAGAAATCGCAAGAAAATTACCACATCTCTAGTTTTAATCACGTCTTGAGAGCTCCTATGCTTAGAATGATCTCCAGAACCCAAAGTATTTCGACGAGAAATGGCCTCCACTGCATCAGAGAGTCTATCCCGAAGTTCTCGCCCCACTAGAGACAATACAGAACCAAGGATTTAGCCATGTAAAATATGGGAAGAAGTGGCATTAGCTAATAACAAGTACTCAATGGAAGATTTAACATCTATTTATCAAATTAACATCTTAAGACATTGCCGCTATTTTTTGGACCTAGAATAAGGGAAGCAGCGGCACAGCTTTGGAGAGCTAGGGACACAAAATTGTAAATGATACGATCGATAAGGGGGTAAAACTGTAAAAATAAGAATGACCCAAAACAGTTGTAAAAAAAAAATGAACTCGATGTGTAAGCCAGAACTACTCTATATAGATCATGGGCAAGCTACCACTAGGCAAAAGGTCTACTTATGCCTCGTTTGGACAACACGTATATAACTTTAGTACTCCCTCTCTGGAATTGCCAAATCCATTTGATTACGGTAGTTTATTAAGAAAAGTGAGTGGGTGTTGAGTCTCGCCTCTAATTCTCCTTTTAGGTCTGTCCTACCAAAGGACAGGGAACAGAAAAAAAGAAACCTACCTGAGGTCCTTTCCGGTCTTTCTGCAGATGGGCCGACATTTAAAGCTGGTTTCGTAGCAGGATTCTGAAGGACACGTGGAGAAACTTAAATTAGTAACATACAAGAACAAGCGGAGAGCCGAAGAACATCTAGCAAAGCAAAAGTTATAACTTACCCGTGCTCTAGAGCTACCACCAATCTGGGGATACTTCAATTTTGTCCAGTCAAAGACATGATCAATCTGATAGCCTGTGGAACAAGCCAATACGACAATTTAAAAATTGATATACAAGAGTATAACCAATTAACAAGTTAACGGTGATCAGAGTAAACTCAAAACTAAACATAAACATTGAGGGAGAAGAATAAATTAAAATACTATTGGCCTCACTTCACCTTCGCGAATAAATAAGTCCCGGAAAAGTCTCTTCAAATAAGCATAATCAGGTTTATCTTCAAATCGTAATGATCGGCAGTAGTGAAAATACGATACAAACTCTGATGGATATGATTTGCACAGAACCTGCAACATAAATGCTCTAATGAGAAGTGAAAATCACTGTTAGAAGGACCAATTGTCGGTCAGTTATAATTGAAGCCACTTTCAGAAAACAATAATTGAAAACTAATGAGCACTGAAACTATTGTTTCCCTCCCTATGATCACACTCATGGTATTAAATCTAGGTCACCGCCAAGTTATCAAGGACTTTAAATATTACCAAGGGGGTCTCTACGCTATCGGCCATGCAATGACAGAGTTCAAGGCGTAACGACAGAGTTCAAGATCAAGTCTCAAACCGAGGTTTAATACCATGATCACGCTGACGCTCAGCAGGGAACAACTAGCATGGAATTACATATTCTTGTCGAAGATGAAAGCATCATAAAGAGAACAGATGACAGTGAAAAACTAAGGACAGGACAAATGAAAAACTAATCATGTCTAGTTGTCTAGGTAACTAAGGCATAAGATATCTAGGTGCCGCAATGTTAAGCATATGCTCTCATAAAATAGGAAGCTCACCTCTATGGGGGTCACCATCTTCTTTTCACTTATTTTATCATATTTCTGCTTTTTGGTATTTGCATTAAGCCCCTGCCATGGTAGACTGGTTTGAAGAGAAACAAGGAATCATAAGCCATTTATAAAAATGAGCAGAATAGCCACAACAAACAAAAAATTATCTACAAAATATAGGATGCGCAAGAGCAACCAGAGAAGTTATGCAGACAAACCTTCCTCTTAAGAAATACATGAGAACATAACCAAGAGATTCAAGATCATCCCGTCTGCCTTGTTCTGGAAAATAATAGAACAAACTTGTCAAATTCCTCTTAAGAGTAAATTTGTGAGTCGCCATTCAGGGTAATATGGAGGTAAGCCATTTTATGGACTAGTCACTAACCAATTCCCAGATGAGTATTGACACTCGCATAACGTGCAGTGCCTGTAAGGCTCTTGTTCTCTCTGTTTAAAGATAATCAATCAGTGATGGAAATGAAAAAAGTAACATCTGAGGAAGTGCGTTTGCTTCTCGTAAAACACCATAAATGATGTTAATTTTACAATAACAAAATGATAGTTCAATCCAAATAACCTGTATGGTATATGCTTATGAGTTTGAAGATCCCTGTATTTTTTAGCTAACCCAAAGTCAATAACGTATACCTGCATCAAAATGACATACAATAGGTCAATACCAGCTTCCACGTGCAGTTACAGACTGAAGGGTTGCGGCCTAGTTGCCGTCCAAGCAGAGAGACATTCCCAGCCAAATCAAACCATTGATATAGTTTACAATACCTGGTTTGCTTTGCGACCAAGCCCCATTAGAAAGTTATCAGGTTTGATATCACGGTGTAGAAAACCTTTTGTATGCATGTACTCAACTCTACTAATCTGAAAGCAAACAAAAAAAAAACAATAAGGATAAGATCGAAAACAAGGTGATGTTCACAATGAGAGATACTAGAAGAAAAAAAATTTGCACTTACTAACTGGTCAGCAAGCATCAATACTGTTTTTAGAGTGAATTTTCTATTGCAATAGTTAAATAGGTCTTCCAGGCTTGGTCCAAGGAGATCAATCACCATTACATTATGTTCGCCTTCAACTCCAAACCACTTAAGATGGGGAACTCCAGCTTCAACCAAGGAAAATTTAAACAATAATCACATTTTAGATAAGAGCTGTTCCTATAGCCAGATGGCCCAGATAACTAAGAACATTTGATAGTAACGGCAGACTGTAGAGGACAAATAAATTTATATCACTGACCACAATACATACTACAATGAATGTGTACGAGAGTGCTCTAAAGCCTCTTATCGAGTCGTTTTGGGAACTAGTCATTTTGAGGAAGGTTATTTTCGGTTCAGCGGTTAAGGGTCTAGTCAATCGTATCTGGTTGAAGACATTTCAGGCCAAATTAAATGAGCTGACTGATTCATCGTTTATGTTTTTAGGAGAATACATTGTACCAAATCATTCTCTTTTGCGGTATCACACAACTAGGTTGAATTCTTAAAACCCATGGCCAGAAGTTCATGCATTCAAAGTAAAAGGAAATAACATTTCTGATTTCACGTAGAGAAACGATCAAGATCTATTTCTTCTTCCCAGGATCCATTAGGCAACAAAGAAAAACAAGTCTTCTCTACTGCAATATAAAAGTGCATGCTGATATACTTACTTCCTCCTTGCAGCAACATATATAGTTTTGATTCATAGTGAAGCTGCGGATGCTTAGTTTTCACAGATTCCTGCAAGGCAACGCCAAAACAAATTAGCTTAAGAGAAATCACACACACAACAAGGTAAACTTGCATGAGCAACAAACAGTATACATCATGAATCCTTAGTAAATCTCCACGCTAATTAATAGAGCCTATAAGATAAGAGATCATCGCAAGACAATGCAACATGCAATTTTGTTTGTGAGGCAGCGGAAGCGGGTTAATTATAGAATCCAAGAGTCCCAAGACACCGTAAAGCCAACTGTTTTGTGCAATTTGCCAATTTTTTTGCTAGAAACAGTAAAAACTACACCATATGTCAATTTTCTATAATAATGTACTTGAAATATTCGAAAAGGACCCCATGAAAACAAAAACTTTCTAGATCCATCATCGTTAGCCAGAACAGCGGCAATACTACATGTTTCAGGAGCAAAAAGACATACACTAAATAACATAGATACACAGACTAATAGCATATATGATATTCTCTCAAAAAGACACCAACACGCCTGGCGGAAGAAAACGAACTGTTGCCAAAACCATAAACAGAAAAAGAACAAGCAATCGCATCGAATGCAACATTCATTCTGAGACGACGGGCAATCCAAAAGTTTCAGAACATCTAATCTAAGTCAACTAATGTTCAACCCATCAAGTAAAGCTAATAGAGTTGAAAGCAACCATCCACAAAACAAGCTAAGACAATCAAAAGTTTCAACAATGGCATCAAAATATAATCGAAAGACGATCATATACCATTTTGATAGCAACATCCTCTCCAGTTTGGACATTGATCCCTGATCAACCAACATACAAAAAACATCAAAATTAACATCATCAATCAATAAACATCAAAAATTCCAAACAAAATTGTTAGAGATATGTTGAGATATCGACATCAAATAATTACCCTAATCATTTGATGTCGATATCTCGACTTATCTCAAACAAAAATGATCAACAAATCAAATCAACAATACCTAAATACAGCTCCCCAAATGATCCACTCCCAATTTTCTTCCCCATTTTAAACTTCCCACCAATAACATGATCCATCTTCAACTTCCCAAATTCTTTTTAGATCAATAACCAACCCCAAATTCAACAAAAACCCACTAAAATCAAATCTTTATTATACAAAATAGCCCTAAAATCTCAACCAAAAATCAATCTTTTCACCTCTTTTTCTCCCAAATTTTGAGAAATCCCTCGACTTTCATGGATCAAACAATGAAAAATCCAATCAAATTAATACATTTTCTTACAAAACAAAGTCAAACAATTATATTATTATATAACAATAATAATACAGCCGGCTAAAGTAAAAAAAAAAAGTAGTAAACCCTAAATCTAAAACAGAAATTAACCCCCAAAAATCTAAATTACACCCAGAAAACCCAAAAAAATGAGATTTTGATTAATGAAATTAAAATTAAAGAACAACCCAGATGAATAAATAGGTAAATGATGATGTGAAGAATGTTTCTAAGATTGAATTTTTTTAATGAATCGTTTGATTGAATAATGACAGCAATAAATTTACCGCATTTGCGCAAGTAAACAAGAGAGAGATGAAAAAGAGAAAGAGAGATAGTCAGCGTGACTGCTGGAGACCAAATTGTATGAAGGAATTCGTCAGAATTTAACGGAAATTTGTCGCCTGCATTACATTTTTATGTGTCGGCTTTCCCCCATTTTTTTTCACTTTCCTTTTTGTTAAATATATTCGGATAAGACGGTTTTATACGAGTATTACTAAAATATCTCTCACAAAGAAATTAGACGTAGATATGCTCCGTAATTAACTTAATTGATTGATAAAATTACTAGTATAGTTCCCGTGCTATAGCACGGTATTTTTTAGATATTTTTATTTATTGAGACGACGTCAATTAAATTATTCGCATAAATAAAGTGTACTGTACTTTTAGTTTAATGTTATAATTTACTGAATATAATACAGAAAGAGGTAAAAAAAAAACCTTTATTACGATTAGAAAACACTTTAAGTTAATATATTTTTGTCTTAACCTATGATTATTATTATTATATTGTTATAATCAACCTGCAACTAATTTAGGATATTAATAATACAATTAAGTTAGATGCAAAATGTAATTAAAACACATATTGACCTTATATCGAAAATGGGTAAAAAAAAGTATACCTCACATCTAAAATCGATTTACCGTATTATTAAAATAATGTTTTTATTTTTAATAAAAAAAACCAATAATAATATCACTCTCCTCTCTTATTCAGTTGCCAAAATTTTGGAAATCATTACCTTATAAGAATCCTTCCATTAATCAATCCTAAAGATCTTCCCTGGAGAAATATTCTGCCGAAAATAACAACTCAAACAATAAAAATATCCTACGTAGCTGTGTTAAATCTTTTAGTTAATAGGGGATATTGACTACAATATATACTAATCAAAGTTAGAATTTAAAAGGGAATATTCCGTATGGAGGGGTGAGCGGTAAATATGAGCGGGGATGATCTGTGATACTCATGAGGTGAGTTTGAATAATTATTTATTTATATTTTAATATTTTAATTTATAATGTCAACAATTAAAATCTTATTGAGTTTACATATATTATTCTTGAGTTTTATTATAATTTATTAAGTTTATTATTTTTATAATGGAACTCGAATTCTTTCAAATAAAGCTCATAATTTATAAGTGTAAGCTCAAGTAACGCTTTATAAAGGTCTGATTTTTTTCTATACAACCAGTTGTACTTGTTATATAATCTACTCTTACTGTGGTATTGCACATTTTGTTTTCTACTCCGGATTTATTTTAATCTATTTTAATTTTTTTACGTTTTTCTTATTTGAATGTCTCGGCTATTTTGTACTAGTATATTTGTATTTTAAGTCCGTAAAAATTGTTTTCTTTTCTATGTTCATGACACTTTTTTTCCGCCATATATATTCTTAAAAGCATCCCCCTTACTACTAAGAGAATAAAAATTCTCTTAATTTTCCCTCCAAAAGGCATCTAGCTAAATAAGGTAATAAGTAAAACTTTATTTCATTACATTATTATATTTTCAATGAATATATTCTTATAATTAAACTCTAATCATTTAATTAAATTCATAATTATGATTTTTTCATTAAAATAAATTAAAATTGGTTTTAAACTATAAACCACAAGTTGCTAATTTTTTGAATAATGCAATAATATATTACTATAGATGTTGCTAAATTTTTGAATAATGCGATAATATATTACTGTAGATAATAATTTGACACATATTTAGTATTTATTATTAGTTTCGTGACAAAAAAATTCATTTAAAAAAAAATCACACCTTAACTTAATTCTCTTTAATTAGTTTTCCATTTCAAATTTTTTGTTTCGTATTAAAATACAAAAGAGAGAAATATTAAATATTTATGATGTGCAAATTTAATACACTAAAAAAAATAAAATTGCTATATTCCGCGCAATGACGCGGGATCTGTACTAGTTTACTCTCAATTGATTAGTATTTGTGACAAAAGTCAACATAAAAAATTCTACGGTTAGAGAAGTATAAGTGTATAACTATACTTATGAAAATACTTTTCATGTTTTTTTAAATGCCTTTTTACGACAAGTGTATAACGATATTGTGAAATGAGTTGTTATTTTACAAAATTATAATTATAAAAATACTTCTCATATTCTTTAAATGCAGTCTTACAATAAAATAAAATATAATCGTCTTTACATGAGATTTATCAAATGTTTTATGAGATTTATAAAACATTCATTTTCATAAAATTATTTCACTTGTATTTTATGACTCATTATTGGCATGACCCTACAATTTGAAAAATCGAGCAAATATTTATTGAAAATCAGTAAAAGCATTAGTATTAATGATTGGATGGAATATGTTTCGCACTATTTAATATTTTTTATGGACAAGAAAATTAAATCAAATTATAAATCTGATATAAAAAAAATCGATGTGTTAGCTTAATTGATAAAGTTAATGAAAAATTGTAATTCGTGTTTGAAATATGGGTTTCGATCCCATCGACAAACCCACTAAACCTGAAATCTCTAAACTAAACTAATCGACCATTAATTTTAGGATAATAATAAATACAGCTCAATGGGTTATATTTAAGAAACTAAAAAAAAAAAAATACTCAATACATGCATTAATTACATTGATTCACGTGTAATTTATTTTCTAATTTATAAATAAACGTCAAATTTGAAAGGGTATTTAATGCTATCATTACCCTTAATTTTATGCTCAAGGTTTTCTTTCATTTCTCCGCAATTGAATAAAATACATTTTCAGGTTAACCGATGCAACGAAAAGAAAAGAATGAGGGATTAATAATCAACATATAATGTCATTGTTCACTTTACAATTTTCCGTTTTACTTTCATACAAAGAGAAAATTCCGAAAGAATTTCCTTAAATGGTATTACTTCCAAAGGTATAATTTGCGTAAGAGTAACAAATATTTTAAGGCATTTGGGAAGTTTTATCAAGTGAGGGATCTGATTGACTGTGAGACACTACTAACGTTGGAGATGAAAGAACGGCATTGATCGCTGCTTCTGACGAATCTGACGACTCTTCTGCAGAAAAAAGAGAGAAGAATTATGTTACAAACATCCAAGTAGATGTCTAAGATAACAGACGTAGAAATTTGACAATGATGGCATGCATTTACGCGTCAATATGACACAAAAGTTGAGTACCTAGATTGAGTACAGATACGGAGTATGCTTGATTGGTAAAATTGACACAACCCGAATCAGAAAAGAACATGTAGAATATCTAGAGTGACTGATTTGGTTGTACTTGACTCAGATGACTCGCTTGCACACCTTGCAAGGTCTAAACTCGGACTTCCAAGATGAAATAGGTGCGCAACTGCGCACAGTTGAAATTGTAGGAGAAATAACATGGCTTTGAGCTAATGAACTTGTTTGGTAAAGCTAAAATGACAGGTTACACGTAACAAATTGACAGTTGACAGACGATGATGGAGGACATATATATCCATTTCAGGAATATATGTAGCTGAACTACCCTATCTAGCAACTAGAATACATCTGTCACCGTTCTTCGTCACTTATAGGCTTGTAGCAGTTAAATAACCTTTCCTCAAAAAGTCTCAGTTCTAAGTTTCTAACACTACATTGTGTCTGGGGAAAAGGAGATAAGGAAAAAAAAAAACGCAAATGCATCCATAAGTACGCTAGTCGACAATCTATCACTCCCTTACTACCACAATTTCACAGTGTTCAACCTAGAAAGGAGTTTGAAAAACAAAGAGAGAAGAAAGCTGGGAATTTTATCCTGGCTGAAAACGACTCGAAGAAATATGCATAATTAAGTACTATAAATCTCTTGTAAGGCATAAAGCGGCTGTATGATAGCATATGCTAAAGTAAAACCAGTAATTAATATGATAGTTACTACAGTAGTTAATATTGCCGTATAAAAAGATGGAATAATGAATGTACAATTAAAGTTACTCCTGTAGGACAGTTCTACAGAGGTGGTTGAAGAGTGTTTATTTTAGATTTTTAGAGGGTGGTGGTGTGGTCCTTAGTTGTGGGGGCTCAAAATTCTGAGCGACAGAGAAAATAATTCACTCTGTAACATGCTCAAGCAAGATCAGTTGCAACATAGATTGATCTATGTACATTTAGGTAAGGGTGATCCGGAAACTGACGCAGTATTTCTATCTCAAAAACCGACTATTTTGACGAATACAAAGATCGGACTTATTAAGGGAGTATACTACCATTAAGCACTTCAATAGTTCAATATGATAAATCTAAGTTTTCATTCTGTTTAAGTTTCTTGTCATTGTAATTCAACACAGCGATACTAATACAGTAGGTCTGAAACACAATTTAGGCATAATGAAACATAAGAACATGGAATAACAAATGATGGGTAAACATACCGAAAAGTGATTTAATTGACGGCTTCTTAAGTTTGGAGTCTTTCTTCTTCAATTCAGCTGCACGGTCATAATCGAGAAAATGGAATGTCAAACATCATGATATTGAATAGTTACACAATGTGGAATCACTTTCTATGTTGCATGCAGCACAGTTATGATCTTGTTGAAGGCCTCAAAAAAAAGACCCGCCTTAAGAAGAAGCAGACAGTAACATCAAGCAGTAAAAAAACAAAAGCATGGAAGAAGCTGAATGTTATCCCACATGTTATTTGTCTCTGTGGTTAAAAACGCATCACAATGCTGGACAAAGAAAAGTCATAAGTCCCAACTAAGAAGCAGATAACTATCTGTACGATCCTTTTGAAAGGTAGTACACTTCATGCACATTTTAAAGGAGAATTAAAGGACATGGAGTACGATGAAGTAACAGACTACAGTGAGCTAAAATAAAAATCCTGACAATATTCAATTAACATAAGTTCCTCTTGCCATTTTTTGCCGAAACACAAATTGGTCTAAGATGATGCTAGACTGCTAGAGTTAGAAGTTATTCAAGTAATAGGTTCCAAACTGAGTCCAATGAAGCTCAAATGTTGTTGTACGAAGACAAAACTGGGTCTAAATAGCCTTTGCCGGGTTTCAGACTTCAGAGGATCAATAAGTCACAATATCTGGCATTTGACACACCTAAGAACTCCAGATGAGATGAATGAGTGATGAGAATCAACATTATTACACCAGTGCCTCAAGGGATCCCGCAAACCGCGGGGTAAGGGGAGGTCAGTTGTACGCAACCTTACCCCTGCCTCAGCAACACAGAGAGGCTGTTAGTCTGTTACTGGATGCCCCAAAATGAAGATTGCATCGAGAATTGCCTTGTGCAACTATAACCTCACAATAAAAAGAAGCGTAACCAGTGAAAAGAACTAAAAACCCATTATTGTTTCTACTAATAGGTATATTTGTATAAGTTAGAATTCAACATAGAACACCCTTACGGCAAGGAAAAAATAAGACAATACTCACATAAGATGCAATTCCAGTCGTACTCGTAAAGAAATAAGAAACAAATGCACAGAAAACTGTTGAGACAGAAAGAGAATCAAGATCAGGAATACCTATGCCAGGAAGTTGATAATCATTCACAATTTCAAAGTTTTTGTATGTGTAGCCCACAAAATTGAGATCCTTGGATGATAGCATCTGCAGGACCCGGACACATAAGGGATAACAATTAGGTATGATTGAAAAAAAAAATTGAATCACTCAATAACCCCAGAATAGGGGGAAAATTGATGAGAAACATTTGATGACCAGCCACTTATAGCCAAAACTATACACGATTATCAAGGTTATAGCAAAGACTAGTTCCTCTATATTAACAATGTTTGTAGTTGTTTTTATGTTACAGGTACATCGTACATCAGAAACCATATTTATTTACGGTTGATGACTTGATGGTACTATCACCGTTAAGGTCCAAAGTGGAGCACTACTCACTACTGGAGCGGAAATAGTCCTTGCAAACTTGTTGAAAATAAATCATTGAGAAATGACGTTGGAATAATAATTTAGAGATCTATAGAAAATGATTTAAACCAGGGAGGTATCACTTACGAAAAAAATTACCAGTTGACACTTTGAGAGGGTAACTACTAACTACCCAACTGTGCCACCCAAAACTCCAAAAGGTCCCAAACTAACATAGGTAGTTATATTTAAACTTTCTTTTATTAAGAATGAACAACTATAATGCACGCTCAAACCAAAACAAAAGGACAAGATCATGGTCAGCCTGCTCACCTTTCTCCAAGGACCAGTTTTTGATGTTGATTGCGATTGATTTTCGGCCTACGAATATCATGAAAATTGCGATGAGTCCAAATAAGTTCCACATAGTCCACAAATCAACAGAAGCCATACACGAGATTCAGTACCTCATCAAAATTCTCGAAATTCTGAGTATCTAACTCATCAGTGACCTCAGGAATAAAAGCAGCCTCCATTTGGTATATCCTTTCCCAGTCAATACCATTGAACCAGGGATGAACCTGAAGTAACCAAAAGAAAGATAAATCATTTATATTTCTAGAGAATTCTCGAGTCTCTAAAAATGCATTGGAAGGATAAAACACACAACACCTTAATCTCATCAGCACCATTTGAACCAAGTCTCTGGTCGACATTGCACAATAGTTTACTAATAAGATCTGTTGCTTCAGGAGTTAGCCTTGCTTCCTCAGGGTATTTCAAGTGAGTCCTCCAATTTACTATCTGCAAAGTATAGGAGGAAGCGTTCCTTAAAACTTTATACGCGTCGACGATTAACATGTACAATCCAGGTTATTATACTTGCATTAAGGGATTCAATAATGCCAAGAAACTTACATGATAGCTAAAATCATAGTTAGAAAATAGATCATGCAAAGATCTATACTTGCATTAAATTAACATGTACACTCCATGTTACTATTCTTGCATTAAGCATGTGCAATCCATGTTACTAAATGCTATTGTGATTAACGTCTGCTGACCACTGTCAATTGTCAAAAGAGAGAAAAAAAATTCCAGGGAACAAGATGCAGCATTTTCAGGCCATGAAGCAACACTGATAAAGCAAAACAAGGGTGAAGCCTCAGTATTTACCTTTCGACAAGTTGTCATAGGGTCATCAGAGTAAAAAGGAGGATATCCTACAAGCATTTCAAACATGATTGCYCCGAGTGACCACCTGTGAATAGAAACATTCAAAGGCAACATCATCAAAAAAAACAAATTGAAGGCATCATTAACTAAGCAGAGAGCCTGTCATCGACTATGAAATATGATGAAAAAAAGCAAATGGATCACTAAACTGTTGATGCATTATACGAAGCAGTTTTCATTATGGGCCAACAACACCTCTCTAGCCCACAAGGGTAAAGTTGTGCACATCCATCCCCCATGCCCACCACAGGCAGAGCCAAACCCATTGAAGCACTAAGGTGTTGTTAATGACTTTACTGCACACAAGTATTCCACTTTAACACAGGTTAAGGTGTTTCATGAGAAATTGGGGAAATGTTGCTGTATTAAGCACAATTTTTTTTGGGTGAACTCAAGAAAAGCATTTCTCAAGTGACCGGGTCAGATAAAGTGTTAACAACAATTAAAACATTTTTACTTTATTCAGTTAATACGGAGTCTATTAAAACAATAGAACTGATTTATTGGACACTAGAATTAGTATCACCCATGTACCACTGAAAGACTTTGAAGGTGGACTGGTCAGGTATTCTACCATATTAAGATCAATGACCAGGTAAATCCTGCTTATAAACTTCTCAAGTTCTTATGTAATAGCATACTGAGAAGTTGGCCAGAATTCAGATTGTTCTCACATTAAAGTGAAGAGCTACTTTAGTTTCTTACCAATCGCATTCCATTCCGTAACCCTTCTTTAATAAAACTTCTGGGGCAATGTAATCAGGTGTACCAACGGTGGAGTAAGCCTGCATGTTAGCATAATACAAGCGTGATAATATTTGAGTCCCAGCCATCCAAACAAAAGCCATATAATATTTAACGACACCTGGTGCATGTATGTGTATACCTTAGATGCATGGACGATTATCAAGATTTAGTTTATATAAAAAGAACTTATTAAACAAGAAAGAATCACTCCTCCAAAGAAAACATCGTGAACATACAAGCATTCTACGGTTCTTTTGCCAGTGCTGAAGTTGCTCTAACTGAGTACGCCTCGGCTTTGAAGAGCCATCATTAGTGGGTGATCCTCCAATTCCATTGGTAATTTCAAAGTCCTCTTCGAGGGTACTGCAATCTAATGGTTTACAAAGACCAAAATCTGACAGCCTTAAGTGCCCAAATTTATCCAGTAGCAGGTTGTCAGGCTTAATGTCTCTGCAGTAGATAACCATGAAAACTTAGCAAGTTAGCATGATTCATAAGCTAAATTATCGATCAATCAAGATATAACTACAGAAATCAGTCATGGACCTGTGAATGTAGTGGTGTTTGTGAATAGATTCTATGGCCAATACAGTCTCTGCAATATAAAATCTTGCCTCATCCTCAGT
>VHZZ01000002.1:713712-770697 GCA_009801015.1 Silene noctiflora
GGCAGTATAAATATTGAAAGAATACTAATGTAATAATCTTAAGGAGCCTACTAATCATAGGAGTTATACATACACCATTATAGTTATTAGAAATGAAGCTACACAAAATGAAGACGGAATGTTGTAAATAGAAAAAGACATACTTGTCCCCTGCGAAGCATCTCTGACTTTTTAAGTTTTTTCATGGCATATACATGGCCAGTAGTAATTTCCCTACAAACTCTGACCTGAAACATACAGAGACCAGTTAATTGATACGAATGCATCTTACAACAACCATATGCCGTAAAATAGATACAAGGATATCACAATTTTAAAATTTTAAAATTTTAAAATATTTTTTCTTCTTCCTGCAGCTGTCACAAGAGCTATGTACAGTTAATTAATTGTATTAGATCAATGCATAAAAAAGACTACCATGATCATCAAGAACAAACCAAAAGTAATGAACACAAGGGTAAAGTTGTGTACATCCGACCCCCTCCCTCCTTTACCTCGCAATTTGCGGGAGCACTTGACCCTTGAGGTACTGGGGTAATGTTGTTGTAACAAAATCCAAACTTGTGAACTGAAAAGGCTAAAATTGCATACCTCACCAAATGCACCCTTGCCGATCATTGTCAGTAACTCAAAATCATCAGCACCCATTTTATGCYTCTGTAGACGCATGTATTCGGTCTCTTTCTTCTCCAAAAACTTAAGTAGGTTGTRCTGGTCTTCTTCAGATACATCCGCATCAGCTAACTTCTTCTCTAATATAATACGACTGTTCACAGATCACAAACAGCACATGGTATAATCATATTGATCAAAATTGTTATCCTTAAACTCTACAGCAGAACCCAGTTTCAATTAACAGAACATTAAGGCATCAAAGAAAACATGCAATTTCACACTAACAATGGCAGTAAATAATGAAACGAAAAGGATAAGCGATCATATTACTTCCTCCATCAGATTTATATTTTCCTCATTTGGTTAGATGTGATAATTAAGATTTAGTGATGAAATATCATTATTACCCATTGATATAAAGAGTTTACATGTAAAGATACCACACGATCCTTACAATTCCCTACCCACTACGAGTATCAACGGGGTGGAGGGGCTTTTGTTGTGGAGTACATAGCTAGGGATTGCACCGGAAGTTCACTTTTGTACTGTAGAGAGATATAGAACAGGGTCAACTACTTAGGGGTGCATTAAAAAAGAAAATGACGACTATATAAATGGGATGGAGCATTGTGTATTCTATGTTAGAGCTTAGAAGTTATATCCATTCTTCCTACAATGAAGTCACGATGATAGATATAACAGCTCAAGCAATCGACAAATGAGTATGACACTATTATCAGACAGTCACAGAGAGGCTAAAATTCAACCACTTGCAAAGTGATAAACCAGCACACAATTAGTTGTATCCAAGTTCTTAAAGCATACCGTTCCTTCCTCTCTTGCAAATTTTTCATCTGCTCTTTGTAATGCTTCTCTATATATTGCTTTGCTGCTGCAACCCTCTGTCTAGTAATATTTGACGGTGTGTCGTCATCTGATATGGAAGCTGAATCTTCCCTTCCTCCCATTTCAGAATAGTTTTTACACGTAGAGCTCAGCTTGTCACGCGACTGAAACTTATTTAACCAACTCTTGGCTGAATCCATTTTCTTTTCTCTATGAAACATTCACAAAAAAATAAAAATCAGTGATCACACTAGTTTATCAGGATCGCACCATTACCTATCGGAAAAAGTATCAAGAAACACACCAAAAACAACCTCATCTGTAAGTAGTCTGTAACTGCTTTGGTGAATCAATCCAATTTTGTTTTGCAAAAAGGAAAAATCCTACTCTCAAGTTACCTGCTTAAATCAAAATGGAAAAATACTCAAGTAAGACCATTTTACATAAGCATTATCGTAAAACTACATGTTATACCTATTCTAACTGTCAAATTTTTAGTATGGGTAGACAGAGTATAGCCATTGCCTTATAGCAGCATACGCGTCTTTAAAATGGTTTTCTGGTATCTTAGTGTAAAATTGTTCTACCAATTGTCCAATTAATTGCAACTCTGGTATCTTAGTATAAAATTGTTCTACCAATTAATGGCAAACCCCTGAAGTCTAGCTTCAAAAATGAAAAATCAAATTAGGAAAAGAAATTCACAAGAATTCTTCTACAAATACTGTACCAAAAATAATACAGCCTATAATAGTTTCTTTTTTTTTTTTGGTGTACACCATCCGGTTTAATCCGGATTCGAGCCGGGTAAGACCACTAGGGCGGTAAAGTTCTCCCTCATGAGTTTCAACACTGCTGCGTTCCCAGGGGTCGAGCACGAAACCTCTGGTTAAGCTAGAACAACCCCTTGCCAATTGATCTAAGTGCTCATGGGTACCTATAATAGTAGAAAGGCTAATATCTATTCATCTATACAATGCACACAAACCCAATGCACCCGCGACAAAATTCGAGTTTTTACAAGTAAGCGTCCATTGCAAAGGGGCTATTTTTTGCTAAATATGCCATTGATCCTAGATAGATTATACTCAATCTTACTCAAAATTTAACACCGAAAATTTCCCTTTTCCATTTGATTGTATACGTTTTTCAAAATCAATAATCAATGGTTATGCGCTGGAATTAACAATCATAATTCCTACTTCCTCTATTCCATTTGATTATATACGTATTTCAAATTAATCATAAATCCTACTTTCCTTATTAGAATTCAACAGTATACGTTTTTCAAGTTCCCCTCGCATATTTTGAAAAACGTATACAATCAAATGTACAGGTACTCCACTAGTAGGTATTCTCATTTGTTTACCTTTGATCAAGAATACCGCACACAAGGAATATAAAAGGCAAACAAATGACTGAAACGGAACGAGTATTTTTAACATAAGCTTAAAGCACAATGTTGGTCAAAACAAACTCAGATAAAAACAATAAGATCACGGAAAAACATTATACGATCTAACATCGATCAACTCAAAAAAAATTAAACAATATAAATTCATCACATTGATCATGTAATATACAATTTGAACATATAATAACACAAAATCAACAAAAAAAAATGCAAAATGTATAAGAAAAAATGCAGAATTAAAACAAAATAAAAATACCGAGGGAAATTCGCAGACCGAAATTAAGAAGAAAATGCAATGCTGATCGTCGGTCCGCGAAAATTTCCAGAAAAAATCCAAAAAATAATATAAAATAAATAAAAAATTGAAGAAAAATGGAAGAATAATGAAGAAAGAAATGAGAAATGCGAATAATTCGGAAGTATAATTCTAAAATAATGAGAATTGGGATGATGAATTTTGTGAAATGTGTGATTATTTTGGGGGGAAATTTAAGATCACTCTTCTATTATTATTATTATATATAGTGCTCACATGGTCTTTATTTTCATATTTACTTCCATTTTTTAAAATATTTTTTTCTAATTTTTTTAATCATTTTTTTGTTGAAGAGGGTTATGTTTGACTTTCTTTTCGGTTATTTGTTTACCTATTTTATCTTTGTTGTTGAAGTTGACTTTCTGAGAGACTGTCTCTCAAAAAGTTTATTCAGAGACTACTTTACAATTTTAAGAAAAAGTGGTACTAAATGTAATAAAATAGGTACAAATCATGATTAAAGATAAAATAGGTACAAAATTACTATGTCACGATGAACAACAAAAGGGTTACGAAATTCAAATAAAAGGGTACCGAAAACTCGTCTCTCAATAACTTATTGAAAGACCCGTCTGTCCCAAATCTTAACAAAAAATTTTATATGTAATTTGATCAACCATATGATTATTTTGATCCGCTTGTCATCCTGTTATGAAAAGGAGCACAAATGATCGTCTCGTCTCTTCTCTTCTTAGCCTTTGTGTCATAAAGAAAGGGAGACAAATGATCGGGGCGGAAGAAGTAGTATTTCTACTAATTATGAGGTTATAGTCATTCAGGCAGTGGTTGGAAACGTAGGGTTGATTTTGTTTTCATAATTTCAGTTGTATAAAGTAAGATATCTTGATTCGGTTTTCAGAAACTTGCTTGAGATCGTGTGGATTTAGTTTTGGATTTTAGTTTCTCAATGATGTTTGGAAAATCTGTGGGACTTAGAATTGTAATTAAGCGTGGCTGGTTTGGGTCAAGGAGGATCACATTTGTTATCCACCCTGATCTATTTGACAAGTCTATAATCGGAGGAACAAATAGTGATAAAATTGAAATGACTAGAGTGTGATAAAATTGAGAGTCCCAAATTCTAATTAGGTTGGAATTGGAAATGAACTAAGCTCAATTTTAAATCTAAATTCTAAAAGCTTGAAATGTCTCAATTATAACTATTTCCGATTATAGGTTTGTGAACACGTCGTCATTAAAATTTAAACTGTTGGTTGAAATGGTTCAATATAGGAAAAATCTTAAGTAGATTTAGAATCAATTAGCATTAAAATTGCTCTTATAACTTTATTTACACTAAGAAAAATCTACCATTTAAGTGTTATTGTTGTAATATAGGAAATCTCTTAGATAGACCAAGTCATTCTACCTTCATCCCAATTTGACTGTCTTCTCTCCCCTCAAAATTAATTAGAAAACTCTTGTCCACTTTCTAAATTTAGTAACTATTTACACTATAAATCACTCTGGTATTTTAGTAGTTTTTCTTAAATCCACCAAAATAGTTAGTAAGACAATATAAATTAGATGGAGGTAGTATTAGAATGTAAATCCCTTGTCAAATATCGTAGTAAATTTCCCGGATATTCTTATATCTGGATGAGATTTCCCACAGCTGGCGCATTTATGCGCTTCTATCTACTAACTTTATCTAAATGAAGAGGATCTTATCCTGAGATAGAGCGTTGACTCCTAAAATGGAGGGTGTTATGTTATTATGAGATAAAAGCAAAAACAGGTAGAAAATCATCTGAAATCGTCTTAACCTTAAACTGGATTTTTTTTTTTTTTTTTTTTATGTTATGTGGTTCATTTATTGTTGGTTATTATAATAACCATATTGTTAGCTTGAAAGAGTCTTGAGCAAAGGGATTCGGATATGAGACCATCCCAAAATACAAAGGTAAAGCCATAAATATTTAAGTTACGAAAGAAATACTCATTTTGTTTCAATCATTGAAGAAAATTATAACAAATTGAGACGAAGATTTATCCAAACACAAATAGCAAGCTTTGCATTATGCGATCATTTGTTATGGATTTGAGTATGTGAAGGGTTTTTTAAAGGAAAATTTAATTCATATTTACGAGTTTTTTTTAGCAACCGTAAAATTGTAAATTATAATTCATATTTACGAGCTAAAGGGCCAAAGTGTGTAAAATCGCGATGAAATTCATTCGTGAGGGTGAAGTGATTACACATTTACACACAACACGGTAGTATACTCAAACCTCTTCATCTTTCTGCAGGGGAGTTATAAAAGTAGCTTTAGTGTTGACAGATGACAGGTGTTACTTAGTTTATCAGTATGACTTCACCAACTAAACTCGTTAATACAAGTATACAACTATGAAATACTTTGATTGGAAGCTATAAGTTATACAATGCTCATTCTCAACCTGGTAATATGAGAAGAAAATAAATAACATTTTACCTCCTGTCTGTGTGACTATAAACTTCATGACCACCCCACCAACGTCGACCACTAACTAACAGTCCGACGCCGACAAACCTCATTACTCCTTTTTACCGCCCCCCTACTCGTACCAACCACCCTTCCATCAAACACATGTTCTACCCCACCACACCTGCGTCGCACATATTAATGGTTGGCTCACCACCCTTTGGGTCGATGCACCGTCTCTCCGCCAACCCACACACCTACCTGAACATCTAGCTGCGCTCACCCCTTAATCACCATCAAAAATCAAAATCACCAAACAAAATCCTAACAAAACCCTAAAAAGTCTAAATTCAAATTAAGGGTAATAATTAAATAAATTTATTGGATTTGTGATGTTGACTTGGTAGGCATAAAGAAAATTAAGTTTAGTATATATGCAAATGTAAAATATATGTGCAGTAAAAAGTATCCTATAGCGACACGATCCATTTTAAGTTTAAGACGGCTAAAATATATACCACTTGTAATATACTAGTATGAATTCCGTGCATGCATGCACGGTATATATAGATAATTTACTTTATAATAATATATTATTTATAGATCTTAAATTGACACATAATTAATTTATCATATATTAATATGAAAATAAAAAATGAATTGAAAAAATAATCAAAAGAATTATAATGAAACTTTTTTTTACCACATATTCCGTACTAATAATTTCAATTTATAAATTTTTTTAATAGTTTTAATGAATTTTTTTTTCACGAAATTAATAAAATTAATTCATAGTTTTTTTATACTAATTAAGTAAATGTTAAGTTTTTTTTATAGGAAACTAATAACATCAATTTATAGGTTTTTCACATACAATTTTTTAGATTTATATACCAATTTTGTTTTATTATAATTAAATGAATATAATTTAGTTCAAAAAATAATATATTGAATAAAAGATTATATGATAATTAAAAATAAATCATTTAATAAAAATAAAACCTTGTTTCCTTATTTAAGGAGATTCCTTTTGGAGGGAAAATGTTTGAGAATTTTTATTCTCTTAGTATTTAGGAGGATTTGTTTATATACACAAGTGATATAATACTTGACCCGTTCTAAACGAAACACGGATAATGCCGTCTTAAACGAGAATTCGTGTTACAAAAATCCTTACCAACCAACCAGCACAAATATGGAATGGTGTCAAACTCTAACCCACATTCAACAGTCTAAACCCGTCGCGCGCCTTTAATCGTTCTAAATCTTAATTGACTCCGTCGATATTTAGAAATCCGTCCAATTCTATTTTCCTTCTTCCGTACCCTAATTTTCCCGCGGATTTTCAGCGAAATCGATAATCTCAATCGACTTACGAAGCTAGGGTTTTTCGGCAATTCAATTCGAGGAGAAGTATTGATTTCTAGTGAATTGATGTTCAAGTTTAGTTGATTAATTGATTAATTCCATGGAGGAAGGAGAAGAGGACGCAATTTTGCTCAATAGTTTAGGGGTTACTTCTGCAAATCCTGAAGATATTGAAAGACACATATTAGATAAGGTTAATTCTTCTTTAATTCTTGTTTTTTTTTTGTCAAATTTGTGGAATTATCTATGATTCGTCGATTATTTGTATTCAAATGCGATTTGTTTTCGGAATTAGAGGGATGATATAACTGAAATTTAGGGTTTTAGTTGTTTGATTGTGAATTTGTAACTGATAGGAGTTCAAATTAGTCGTTGATTGATGTGTTTATTGTATGATAGTTTGTATCTAGTAATGTAATTGAAACTATGGACTAAATCGGGCCAATTATGTCGTAAATAACATGATTGATATAATGGAAAATTGATGTGAGTTATTGCATTTGTATATGTTGATGGTAATTTGGTTTTACGGAGAAACTATTGCGGAAAAGGTGGTATTTAGTTGAAATTGTAGATTATTGTGAGTGGTAACTGGTATGGGGGATTAACATTTAACTGAGCCGAGTTAGTCGAAGTTAAAGCTGTGAAGTGTTTATATTGCAGGCTAGGGATAATGTCGAAAGTAGTTTGCAAGGTGAGAGGAGAGTTGCAGAAGAAATATGCAATGATTCATCGGAGAAACAACCTTCGTCTTCAGGCCAAGTAGAGTTGTTGCAGAAATTACGGGCGTTAGATGTGGAAATTGATGCTGTGGCATCTGCTGTTGAACAAGCAAAAAGTGTGCGTAGCAATGACGAGCTTGATTCTGAGAGTGGTGATGGTGAGAAGGATGATTTGGAGGAGACCATGGGAAATAATAAGACTATTCCTAAGGATAATACCCTTCAGCATGCTTTGGCTGCTGATAGACTAAGGAGTCTTAAAAAGACGAGGGCTGAATTACGTAAAGAACTTTCGAGTGCGTGTAAAGATAGTAAAAGTGGCGGGGTCGAGGATAAGATATTGCGGTATCTGGTTAGGGAAGAATCGAAATTAAAGAGCAAACCCAAAGACGGGAAGGGTAAAGGCAAAGAGTCCAAAAGGCAAAAGAAGACGGTTTCATACAAAGAGGATGATGAATTTGATGCTGTTCTTAATGCAGCATCTGGAGGGTTTGTTGAAACGGTGAGTTGATTAGTTTGTTGCCGTAGTGTTTATTGTTATTTTTTTTAAGTTTCAAGAAATCTAGTTATTAAACTACATGAAGCACATGGTGTCTAACAACTTTGTGGCTTAGGAAAGGGATGAGCTTGTACGGAAAGGACTTTTGACACCTTTTCATAAGCTAAAGGGCTTTGAACGTAGTATACAACAACCAGAAACGTCAGGCGCACAGGAGAATTTGAATGCCACAAATGATTTTGCCTCTGAGAGCGTTGCCAGAGTGGCACGCTCTTTGGCAGAGGCTGCACAAGCCCGCCCAACCACAAAGCTTCTAGGCCCTACGGATCTTCCAAAACTTGATGCACCGACTCATTCATTCAATAGACTAAAAAGACCGTTTAAGGTCTCTAGTACAAAAGATTTTGATGGGGAGAAGAGTAATGATTCAGAGAGAAAAAGAAGACCTTTGGCTGGAAAGAAATGGAGGAAGCGTATAGCTAAAGAGGATACTTTGGGAGTTGAACCTGGTATGTAAGTTTGTCTTTATTCGGCTTTCAGACTGCATGGATGTGACATCGAATATGGTCCTCATATATTGGTTCATAAAGGCTGTTGAGTTTGCTCTGGTAATGTACTTAAAGTTTATTTATTTATTTATTTTATTTGGCCATTTGGCCAAATGACTTGCTTAAAGAGATTTATGTCGTGATCATTTTACGCTTCTGGCTTATTTCAGCAAGAATTTTGTCGTTATGGTGATTACACTGATTGAGGTCTAGGCTGTAGTCGGTAGACATACCATTTATTTATACTTCATAGACAACTCACACATGTTTTCTCGTAAATCTATATATTCTTGGGAGTCTGAGAGCACATGCATGATTGCCTGATTGGAAATGCCATCTCTTCACTACAGAGCATATTTCTTTCGTGACATCACCTGACTTGTACTTTACCAGAATCCCCTTTTCCGCGTAGATAAAAGCGGCAAGCCCTTATTCTGACAAAAGAGTGTAAAGGCATGGTGATCGTACTTACACTTTGGTGCATACTTGTTTGTTATTTATATTTTGTTCTGAATGTGACTATGCTATTCATCTACTGCTCCAGGATGCTCAAGGATTTCTTATAGTGTACATCATATCCAGTTATATCATGCTGTCTCTGTAAATTTTGATCATTAAGAGCAATGATTGTGAGATTTTTGCCACTTTGACTCTGCTAAGTGTGTTTCTTAAAAACCACTGAATATTTATGTTGTTATATTTCTTAAACGGCAGATAACACAGCTGATGAGCTCAGGTCGGAAACACAAGATGTCATGGATGAAGATGGCAGCGAACCTGCTTCGGTGACACTTGAAGGTGGGCTGAATATTCCTGAAACCATGTTTAACAACCTCTTTGATTACCAAAAGGTTGGCGTCCAGTGGCTATGGGAACTTCATTGCCAAAGAGCTGGAGGGATTATTGGTGATGAAATGGGTCTTGGGAAGACTATTCAGGTGCTATCATTTCTTGGGTCATTGCATTTTAGTAATATGTACACACCAAGCATAGTTGTCTGCCCTGTTACGCTGTTACGGCAATGGAAGAGGGAAGCCCAAAAATGGTATCCTCGCTTTCATGTGGAGATTCTTCACGATTCTGCGGTGGATGGTACTAGGAAGAAAAAACAATCAGAATCCGATGAAAGTGATTTCAAAAGTGATGAGTCGTCCGATGGTGATAACGAAAGAGTTCTAACTTCTAAAAGTACAAAGAAGTGGGATGCCTTGATAAACAAGGTTTTAAAATCAGACTCTGGGTTGCTTATTACAACATATGAGCAACTTCGTATACTTGGGGAGAAACTATTGGATATTGAATGGGGTTATGCCGTCCTTGATGAAGGTCATCGTATCAGGAACCCTAATGCAGAAGTCACTATTGTGTGCAAGCAGCTTCAGACAGTTCATCGTATCATAATGACTGGAGCTCCGATTCAGAACAAATTGTCCGAACTTTGGTCATTGTTTGACTTTGTCTTCCCTGGAAAATTAGGCGTTCTGCCTGTATTTGAAGCAGAATTTGCAGTACCAATACAGGTTGGAGGCTATGCTAATGCTTCTCCCTTACAAGTATCCACGGCTTATAGGTATAATCTGTTGCTGTTTATGCCATTGTGGTTGTGCGTTCTTTCATGTTTTGAAATTGTGTGGGTTGTTGGTCTTCTTGAGTTTTTTTACTTGTGTATTTGAGTAGAGATATAGATATTGATATTAGTTGAGTTTCATATTGACAAGGGATTAAAATTTTTTAAGTTCTGGAGTAGCTAGACTTTGGGTAGTTAGAAGTCCAGTTATGTGCAGATCTGACAAACAATTCACTTGGGTCGGATAAGGGCTTGGTGATTTCAGATATATTTGCATTCATATTGTGTTGGGGTCATCCCGGGTTTGGTATGTTGCGGGTGTGTTATTATGAGTCATTTCGGGGTTCAGGTCATTAAAATTTGAATCGAGTATGATCAAATCTGGTCAATTCAGATATGGGGACATATTTTGTTTGTGGATAGGGGACAATTCCGTCGGGTCAGTTCTGCCAAGTCTAGTTATGAACGACGTATATAAAATGTATTGTGAAGTTCTTGTCTTCTCGTCACACAGGTGTGCAGTTGTTTTGCGTGATCTGATAATGCCTTACCTACTGCGACGTATGAAGGCCGATGTAAACGCACATCTTCCAAAGAAGACGGAGCATGTTCTTTTTTGCAGTCTAACGCCTGAACAGCGCTCGACTTATAGAGCTTTTCTAGCTAGTTCGGAGGTTGAGCAGATTTTTGACGGTAGTAGAAACTCACTTTATGGTATTGATGTGATGCGTAAGATATGCAACCACCCGGACCTCCTGGAGAGAGAGCACTCTTCAAGTAATCCAGACTATGGTAATCCGGAACGGAGTGGTAAAATGAAACTTGTGTCTCAAGTGTTGAAGACGTGGAAAGAGCAGGGTCACCGAGTACTGCTATTCGCACAAACTCAGCAAATGCTTGATATTCTAGAAAGTTTTCTTATTGCAAACGAGTATAGCTACAGGAGAATGGATGGTCACACTGCTGTTAAACATAGAATGGCACTGATTGATGAATTTAATAATTCGGATGATGTGTTTATCTTCATATTAACCACCAAAGTTGGGGGTTTGGGGACAAATCTAACTGGTGCAAATAGAGTTATCATTTTTGACCCGGATTGGAATCCCTCAACGGACATGCAGGTCAGTTTCGCTACCTTAGTTGATACTCCCACTGTTATAGTTTTCGTATTCTGGTTTAGTCCATCTCCACCATAGTTTAGTACTTTAGGTTTCTTTTTTACTCACATTATGTGTGGTGGAGAATGACTGTGAGTCTCCTTAGCCCACTTGCATGCATTCACATAAAAATCTATCTAATAGCAAATGTAAACTATCCCGATAGTGATCTTCATTTTATCCCTTTGCTGAAGTACCTTGAGTTTGAGGCGTTTCATTATGGGTTTTGAATATCCTTCCATCTAAGAAGGGGGTACTTACTTCGATAGCCCTAATGAGGCTTTGGGCTAGTATTTTCCATGCTCAATGTTTTTTGGGATGAGCAAGAAGTTTTGGGATTAAGGATTTGTTTTGAATGTTGGTAACCAGGTTGTCTTACTATATAATGCTTGTGACAGGCCAGGGAACGTGCTTGGCGTATTGGTCAAAAACGTGATGTAACGGTATACAGATTAATTACTCGTGGAACGATAGAGGAAAAAGTGTATCATAGACAGATCTACAAACATTTTTTAACCAATAAGATATTGAAGAACCCGCAGCAGCGAAGATTCTTTAAAGCCAGAGACTTGAAGGATTTGTTTATTCTCACCGATGAGGAACATGCTGGATCAACTGAAACTTCAAACATTTTTGGTCAATTATCTGAGCAAGTAAATGTTGTTGGCACTGAAAAAGATGACCAGCAAAACCAAAATTGCTCTTCCTCATCTGCACCACTTGCAAACGGCACCATTCGGGATGAAAATAATGGTTTGCTGCAGGGTTCCGATGATGAAGAAAGAGGTAATGATGAAACTGGCAAAGAAAAGGATGATGAAACAAATTTCTTGAAGAATCTCTTTGATGCGCAAGGAATACATGTAAGATTTCCGAAACATTTGCTGTATTTTTTCTTCAGGTCTTATTTGTTGGCATATCAAATCACCTCATGTATTGATGCGTCATAATCTCATATCACGAGACTGGCCCTTATTTCTGAGTAAATGGTGTGGTGATGCGCATTTAATGGATTACATGGGTTGGTCTCATATGATATTGACTGTTGATCTCCCATGTGATGGGTTTACATTAATATAATGTGAGACTAACCCAGTAAGCTAAAATACTTCTCTCTTTTACCCACTAACCCTAAAAATTTCGCCTAAAGTCATAGCTACCCATTATATGGGCTGGTCTTTTGAAATTTAGCATGAGGCGGTCTAATATGAGAATTTGTGGTATATTAAAAGGAGAGAGTCTTTTAGGAGTCAGAAGACTAATTGGTTGTCCTTGACTTTTGCCACCCCAGAGTGCCGTAAACCATGATGCTATAATGGACGCACATGATGAGGACAAAATAAGGCTGGACGAGCAAGCTTCCCAAGTCGCCCAAAGGGCGGCTGAAGCCCTTCGCCAGTCGCGAATGCTTAGAAGCAAAGAGAGCATTTCCATCCCAACCTGGACCGGGAAGTCCGGGGCCGCTGGTGCTCCATCATCTGTCCGTCAGAAGTTTGGGTCAACTGTGAACTCACAATTGGTTAACAAATCCAGATTAGAACCAGACACGCGAAAACATGGGTCACATAGTTTGGCAGCAGGAGCTGCTTCTGGTAAGGCTTTGTCATCAGCTGATTTACTGGCCCGAATTCGTGGGAATCAAGCAACAGCAGTTGGTGATGGGCTCGAACATCAGTTTGTCTTGTCTTCTGGCCCCAACAATACAGCAAGGCCCAATGGGTCCATTCCTGGGACTTCTAGGGCGTCTCAGAATCTCGGTGGAGTGCAGCCAGAAGTTTTGGTCCGTCAGATTTGCACGTTCATCCAACAGAGAGGCGGAAGCACGAGTTCAGCCACTATTGTCGAGCATTTCAAAAATAGAATCCCATCGAATGATTTACCTCTATTTAAAAGCCTCTTGAAAGAAATCGCTTTGTTAGAGAAACGCCCTCACGGTTCATTTTGGGTTCTAAAGCCTGAATATCAGTAGTTTTGTTCGAACTGTAACCCTTGGTTTTCAGGAGCTGCTGATATTCATTTTTTTCGACATCTATAATCTTTGATTCATATCGATTCTATCTTGAGTTTTTTACCCGATGTGTACACTTAGGTACTTATTCCGGAGCAGCTGCAATTTTGTATCCAAGTAGGAGAGTCTGATTCTTCCAGCCAGTGTAATATTTATGGCATTTGTAGATAATGGAATCTGTTAGGGTATCTAATTTAAACAGAGTTGTATTCCTCGTTTCATTATAGGGTTAACGGATTGATTTCGTTTTGAATACCGTTTCATACTAGTCCTTGTGCTGATTCTGCGATTCATAGTGATGTAAAATTGTACTCCGGAGTAAGGTTTAAGGTTTACGGTTTAAGGATGGATAGATGGAGTAGAATCCTCCACACTCCATGGTTGGTAGATTGGTTGGTGACGAAATTGACAGTGGTTAGCTCGTATGTCACCAACATCCATCAAGACATTTACGCTTGTCTTATAGAGTACTTCACATTTTGAGATCAGGGATGCACCTGCATCTAATTAATATCGGCGTTAGAAAGAATCCGTAAATAGATTATACATTATCTGTATAGTTTTAAGCATTATAATAAAGTTTTTGAATTTTGTTTTAAAAATTATGAGTTTTACTGTAATGTTTCTGAGTTTATTCACTTAAACATTTTAAAAAATTACAATATAACTCAAAAACATTACAAATTTTAGTTTTGACGAGAAAGAAAAAATTTAAATCTAACTTGTAAACTTTAATAAGCTCATAAAAAATACACATAAATTTAAAAATAAATAAGGTGTGAAGTAGTATATCCGATGTATGTTCTTATTTTTTCGAAAGAATCCCTGTTGTAGGCTGAAATTTCGAAGTTTTAGTTTCTGGAGTACCAACCCGTACCCAACCTACTTATATATCGTGTTTGGTTCGTGTTAACCTACTTACTTATTAAATGATCATCAACTATTAACCAAACATGTTAGTTTCCTGTTTCGAATTTTTGACGTGTTTTAGGTTATACAATTATTTTTTCACGCCCGTTACATTCAAATTGTAAACTCGGAATCAAATAAATTGAAGTTAATTACACATCATAAGATAACTATGACTAATTTGAAACAAAATCCTTCATAACTATGACTCCAATTGATTAAAATGACGTGATTAACCCGATTCGAAATAACCCGTCCCGACCCGACCCAACCCGATCCAAAGACCTCTTTAGTCCTCTCTATGTTCACACTAGTCTATCTCATTTCAACCAAATCTAATTATTCCCTCCTAAACAAGTAACAACACGCATAACACTGACCATTGACCATCAACCAAAGGCTCAAAGCTCTACCAAACACAACAACAATGGCGGAAACACCATCACCATCATTTCTTGTAGACGAAGACGAAGAAACCTTCGAACACACACTCCTCGTAATCCGCGAAGTCTCCGTCTTCAAAATTCCTCCACGATCAACTTCTGGAGGTTACAAATGCGGCGAATGGCTTCAATCCGATAAGATCTGGTCCGGTCGCCTACGCGTCGTTTCATGTCGCACACGTGCCGAAATCCGTCTCGAAGATCCGATCTCCGGTGATCTCTTTGCCGCCTGTATCGTCGCCGCTGGTCATCGCGATCAGTCCGTTGAACCGGCGCTCGATTCTAGCCGTTATTTCGTGCTTAAGATCGAAGACGGACGTGGAAAACACGCGTTCGTAGGATTAGGTTTTGGTGAACGAAACGAAGCGTTTGATTTCAATGTCGCGCTTTCTGATCATGAGAAGCATGTTTTGAGAGAGAGTGATAGGGATAGTAGTGGTGGTAGTGGTAATGGTGGTGAGGATGGACAGAGTATTGATATTCATCCTGCTGTTAATCATCGATTAAAAGTATGTGCGAAATCTTTTGTTTTTGATTTTTTGTTTCGTTGATTTTTTTTTTGTTGTTGATAGAAATGCGATTCGATTTAGAAGTATTCTAGTGCTTGACATTCATCCTGTTGTTAATCATCAGTTCTAGAAATGTGATCTGATTTGGAAATATACTAGTGCAGTAGTGCCTGACATTCATCCTGCTGTTAATCATCATTTCTAGAAATGTGATCTGATTTGGAAGTATACTAGTGCAGTGGTGCCTGACATTCGTCCTGTTGTTGATTATTGGTTGATTTGATTGTGTGTTGTTTCAACTGAATTTGCGTAATGCTGATCATGTTTAGTACACGAACGTGATTGTTAAGGTGAGTTCAATTGCTGTAAATCATCAGTTTGAAGTACGTAAAATTTTTATTTTGTTGATTTTTTGTAATTGATAGAAATGCAATTTGATTTGGAAGTGTGCTAGGCTTGACGTATTGTGTGTTTGTTTTAACTGACTTTGCATAATGCTGATCAGGTTTAGCTGGTGTATGATTGTTAAGGTAAAGCTCAATCGCTGTTGATCATCGGTTACAAGCATAAAAAAATTTCGAAAAGGTTATTTGATTCAAAAGTATGCTAGTGCATACAGCTGAATAGACATATTGATGTATGTTAACTGGATAGGGTTTAGCTGCTCTGTGATTGCCAAGGTAATTTGGTTATGAATCTTAGATTCTTAGGTATAGTGACAGATGAAGGAAGTTGTGATGCTTGATCGAACTTTGTGTGTTATGGAATAAATTTTGATCAGTGTAATTTCAGCTGAGTTTATGTCATTATTTGAAAGTATATTGCTTGGTTGTATTTGCAATTGAGTGTATCAGTATGATATATACGTGCTGTTGCACTGTGTTTAGTTGTTATGTAGTGCCTGCTGTTGTTTAGAGATACGGATTACTGTATAAGATATTACATCGGCTTGATCAAGTGGAGTCGTAAACTCGGAAAGTGGATGGCAAGAGTAGTATTGAGCTTGATGTTATGGACTTATACATTGATATGTCAGTTGAGTGATCTAGCATTCGAGATTCATGTTGGAACTGAGGGATGTGGCATCTGAGCTTCATATTGATCAAATGCAATAACAGTTGAGTTTATGGTGTAGCCATTCGAGACATTGATTGAGAACAATGTAGGTTGAGGGATCTTTCGTTTGAGATTCATTTTGGTAACATGTGTTCTATACTTCTATTGTGTTTTCTATTTATTGATCTGCGTAATGCAATTGATTGGAAGGCGCAAATATTACTTACCTTGATTAGGTTTAGTTGGTAGGTGATTTCTAAGGGTATTTTTGGTGCTCATTTTTTGGAAGTTGTGAGGTGATGGAGCTGTTCGGGTTGCTTTGCAAAATTTTGTGGTTGTGATGTAGGTGTTGATCGAGTGTATGAATCTGGTATTTGAGCTTCACGCTAATTATGTGTTCCTGTCAGTGTGTATTGATTTGATTTTGGCATATGAATGCAGTTGATGACTTGATTCCATTGTGCATTGTCAATTTAGTTACACCTTTAAGTTTAAAGAAGGTAAAACAACTGGTCTTTCATGTATCCTGCCCCTTTTGAGGAACAGGGGTGAGGAATTGAATGTTCTCGTTTTTCGTTGTCCCACTAACTATAGCTATGTGAAATCAATAGTCTGATAGTTTGTTTGCGTGGCATTATACTTGCATGCCAATTTCCGCTGTTGTATCACTCATCAACTTTTGCTTTTCAGTTATGATCCTCTGAAGCCAGAGAACTATACAAGACATAATTGGTTCTGAATTAGGGTTTAAATTAGTAAACTGGTTATATTGGCTTAAATTTTGATAGCTCATAGCCGTCATAGGGTAAATTTTGATAGCTCGGCCATAGCTAACAATCTTTAGCTTTTTTCTCAAAATGATTTCGAATTTTCATGTGGAGTAGCCTAAGGTTTTGGAGTACCTTATCTTACACTTTTTTTTCCTCTCCTGTTTACTGATCTCTAGTCGTTGCCATTACAGGAAGGCGAAACAATACGAATAAATGTGAAGCACAAACCAGTAGGTGGGACGGGTATGCTTTCAACTGGCAAGTCGGGTGGTCTTTCAAGTGCTAGTAACGCAAAACCTCTGGGCCTGGCTCCCCCTCCTGGATCTGGAAAGATTCGTACACCCTTACCACCTCCTCCAAATGACCCTGTTGCTACGAGGATTACCTCCGGTTTGAAAGGTTCAAAGGAAAGTGCAAGACATGCTACCGATCCTTTGTCCGATTTTTCTCAACTTGAGGTAGGTTTTTCAAGTGCATAAATCTGATGTAATGTTATTTTGTCGCCCCATTCATATATTATGCATACACCTCTGCCAATTTGGGTATGATTCGTGCAATGGAGATGAGTGTGTGTTCCTTGCCCTTTTGCACGCATTTATATTGAAAACCAATTTAAAAGTAAACCTAAACCATTGGCTCGGAATTGGGAGAGTAGTTTTTAGTACTGCTCGAGACTTTTATAATCAATTTTTTTGTGTTCATCTCAAAGCTTGCTTATGCTATCTACAGCGGAATCTTCCATCGAAAGCTGGAACAGAGGCGACAAAGAGCAGTGCAGCTGGATGGGCTGCCTTCTGAATCTATGCCTGCATTCATATTAGAGTCTTGTTTACAGAACGAGATAACCTTCAAGTCTCGAGTGAGAGTTTTACTCAACCGGCTATGGCGTGTGTTAGCTATAATCACATACATTATACATTCTGTTTTATGACAATAAGGCATTATGACATACGGACTGAACTACTCCTATATGGCTATAAATTTAGAGCAATGATAATGTCACTATGTTTTTTTACTAATGCCACGGGAATCCTATCTTGATTAAGAGCTGTGAACTTCGGTCATTGGCTTTGTGATCCCGTGTGCAAGAAATATTATCCGTGGAAATATACGAGGCCATTTTAAGGGGACTTCATCTATCTGTGTGCTTACTCCATTATCAAACATGTATGAAGTTGATAAGAAATGAAATTACAATTTAAATGACATCGAGAAATTATCGAAATTGCTAGTAACTTTTCCTACTGAGTTGCGGATTATTGGGGGTATGTAACCTCAAAAAAAAAAAAAAAATCATTCTATCATTTGGAAGTCCAAATAAAGCTACATACTTACTTTCCATATAAATAATTAATTATTCGGTAAGACGATGTGATATTATCTTTATTTTCCAAAATTTTACAAATGTTATAGGGCATTCCCCATATTATGAGATTTGACCGATAATTTCTCCAATTTTGACAATAGTAAAAACATACTTCCTCCATTCCAATGAATTCTATACATTTGCTTTTTGGACACTATTCATGTGTGAGGCGAATCTCCGATACAACTTCTAATATATAATATAAAAGATAGTCACGTGAGATCTTGTTGAAATTGTCTTACCAAGTAGATTATGAATATCAAATTTTTATACTCTCTCCTATTCAGCCTATAGTTACCCTTTCATTATAATACTACTAACATATATTAGAGAAAGGGGAACTATAGGCTGAATAGGAGGGAGTAATTTTTAGTAATATGTAACTAAAGATATGAACAAAAGAAAACGAGCATTGATATACGTGTATAAAACAAATGTATAGAATTCGTTGGAATGAAGTCATAATCATAAAACATACGTAGTATCTTGAAATTAAACTAAATTAAAATTAAAATGCTCTTTTTTTTCTTTTCCTAATCTCAAATTTACCAAAACTTTGGGAAATCTAAAACAAAAGTAAAAACAAAATAACCTAGTGCGTTGAACTTCGTGCTTAGTCATTCTAGTGGTTAACCCGGTATACATGGTTTAAACTTTAAAGGCGACATTCAGGAGTTTACCCCTCAAAAAGACATACTTCCTCCATTCAACTCCACTCTACCACTTTCATTTTTTATACTATTCACGAGTAAGCATTCAATTTCAATTTTCTCTCAATATATACATGAAATTATATTCATGTGGATCTTGTTTGATTCGTCTTTACGAGTACATTAAAAATATCTAACTTTTATAATTTTTGCAAATACGTAGTTAACGATATTTAGCGCGTAAAACACGCGTTGGTAAACGTGAAAAAGTATAGCGGTAGAGTGGAGTTGAATGGAGGAAGTAAATAACAACTACGGGCTCACTCGTCATCTAAAAATATAATTCGGCCCACAAGAAAACCAAGAAGAAGCCCATATCAAATATTACAAATATATCGAATTAGGGCTCATCTCTATATTTCTAAAGTTCCAAGTCGACGGAGAAGAGGTAAAGCTTCTTCTACTTCTCCAATTCTCCTTTGTTCAACTTTAATTTATTTATTTACTGTAATTTTTTCATTTAATCAGTTTTAATTAACATTAATTTTCTTCTAATTTGTTCTTTTTACTGCAGAAATAAACAGAGATTTTCAAATTTGAATAAATAATTAAAAATAATGTATTTACAGTTTTACATCAACGACAATGGCGACAAAGTTTATACTACCAAGGTTTATTCCTTTCTCCGTCTTCCTGTCATTTGAGTTTTTGCTTATATCCTGTCTCGTCGTATTCTTTTTAGTTAGTCTATTGTAAGACGGTTTTACGTATTCAAGAAACATAGTTACTCCCTCCGTCCCGGTCATTTGTTGCCCTTCTCCATTTTTGCGTCATTTGTTGTCCTTTTCCATTTTTTGGTGTATCAATGAATTGTTGTCCTTTCTATTTTAGTATTGTATTTGATAAGTAATTTGATCTCATCTTATAATCGACTCTCCTTTTTCCTTGGTCTTTGTGCCAAAAATAAAGGAAGGAAACAAATGAAACAAAGGACAAATGACCGGGACGGAGTGAGTATCAAATTAAGCCGTTTTATAATATACTCCCTCCAATCCGCTATTTTCTTACCCTTTCAAGTGGGCACAAGGATTAAGGGAGGGAGTATTATATTGATAAAGGAAAATGTGGGGTTGGGGGATTGTAGTAATTAGGAATAAAATAAGARWAAARKRKTKGGTGGGGTTTGGTGATAGGAGAGAGGGATGAATAAAATAAGAGTAAAWKKTTACCAAAAATARAAAGKGGAAGAAAACCTGAATAATCCGTTTTAGGAAATAGGGAAGAAAATAGAGGATTGGAGGGAGTACTTTTGTAAAATTGATTTACTCTTTTATTTACATAATTTCCGTTGTGACGGTCTTCGAACTTCATTTAATGTAGCGAGGACTCCCTCCGTCTCAATCATTTGTTAGTAAAATGATTGAGACGGAGGGAGTATCTTGTAAGCTCAATGACTTACTCGGTTATGTCAAATAGGTTAAATTTGTCAAGAGTATAAAACCGATCTTCGAATTCCAACCATCAACTTGCTTTTGGTTTTTCTTAGGATGGGTCATCTTAGCTAACTTAAAGATTTGTTTAGCGAGTACTCCCTCCGTCTCAATCATTTGTTAGTAAAATGATTGAGACGGAGGGAGTATCTTGTAAGCTCAATGACTAACTCGGTTATGTCAAATAGGTTAAATTTGTCAAGAGTATAAAACCGATCTTGGAACTCCAACAATCAACTTAAGCTTTTGGTTTTCCATGGGTCATCTTAGCTAACTTAAAGATTTGTTTAGCGAGTACTCCCTCCGTATCAATCATTTGCTTACTATTGAAATACCCTTTATAAGATATACAAGTAAAAGATAAACAAATGATTGGGACGGAAAGATTATGTTGTAAGCTCAAAGACTAGCTGTTTTTCGCTTACGTCAAGTAGGTTTAATTAGTTACCTAGTTCCTTAGGATGGGTCATCTTAGCCAACTCAAAGATTTGTTGTTGTCGTAGCAATAAATTTGGGTGGTAAAGATTTAATTATTAAATTTCGATTTATTGCAGAAGGAAAGTCCTAATGGTTTAGCTACACAATCAGCTCATCCAGGTACATTAAAAATTGAAGTTTCTCACCTTTATTATTGATTGATTAATTGCTTTGGTGTATGATCGTTCTTGATTGTCGTGTTGATACAAGAGTAGTTCAATTAGTCAAGGGTTAGAATTGATCAAGAAATAATCTATATAGGCAGTGGTGGAAAATTTCGACCAAAAATTTCATTGCTCAAGGTGACCGCATGCTAGACTACCAACCCTTTAACCCCGTAACCCCGTTCTTTTGGACTGAAACTGTCTCAACCAAACTGAACTAAACTTAGAGACAAAATCCAAGTCCAAAAGAACGGGTCTTAGTTTTGTAGCTGCTTTACAACTATGGCTGCTTGAATAATCTTGGCAATTTCAAAGACTTAGCTGAATTACTCATTAATTTGTTATGGTTTGCCACTAAATAAATTAGGGGATTGGAGTTGTTCGTGTGTTCTTGATGGATTTTCCTTTGCGTTTCTTACTTTGCTTTGCTCTACCTTCCATTGTCCCAAGTTAATTTGGATTGAAAATTCACTTTGTGGGAGGTGGTATCTCTACTATTGTAGAGGAAAAGTATGCTGTTGTCGACCATCTTTTACCTTTCTTGGTTAGGATTAGGAACCTCTTTTGAGGAACTAGCAAGATGATAATGATGATAACGATGGGCGATATTTGTTTCCCTTCCCCTGGTTTTGCACATTATCAAATTTGAGTAGATGTTACTGATTTGTGTTTCTAAAACTGGTCTAGATATGTTTGTCATAAACTATCTTTGGCCTTCGATTTTCTTCTTCGATGATGATGGCTCTTAACTTTTCCATTTTAAGTGAGGCCAAATACTCTTTATTTGTTGACTGTAAATTAATGTAATAAAGAGGATTTGCTAAATACTCTTTTAGTTTACAGTTGGTCTTGCTTGTGACGGTCACAAATCACTTTAAGATAAAATGTAACCACCAATTTTCATATTTTCTCATTAAAATGGTCACATTTTGGGTCCGTCACAAATTGTGACGTGTTCACACACGTCACAAATGAGAAATGCCTTTGAGTTTATTGTATGTGTTGACTGTGTAAATTAGTGAGGCCAAATACTCTTTAAGCTTATTGTATTGTGAAGTAGCATAGTATCGCTACTGGTCATCCGCTTATATTCTTTTTGATTTATCACAACGGTGAGGCTACGTATCTCCTACTCGACTCACCTTACCTTACTACAAGCATAGGCCATTGGAGTATTGCGGTACTGTTGTAGTAAATAGGAATGATGCTTTAACATGATTGCGTTAGTGTGCTGATTCCTTGGACACAGTTCGTAAGAATGGCTTCAAGTACTTACTAGCTTTGTTAAGCGGCTTGTCTAGCTTATATGTCTGTTTCGTCATTCTGTGTTTCTCTGCGGTCTTTCTCTGCGTCTTCTGATATTTGAATGAATCAACTCTGCAGCTCGCTTTTCCCCTGATGACAAGTACTCGAGGCAAAGAGTTCTGTTGAAGAAGCGATTTGGGCTATTGCCTACTCAACAACCCCCTAAAAAATACTGAACAATGGAAGTGCTACTCGTCTTTTTGTTGGATGACGCCGTGACAGCTTATTAATACATTGCCTTCAGGGTGTACTCTGCAGCTGCAGGCATTGTGAATCAGTGTTGTCGACTTGTCTAGTCGTCTCAGTGTAATTTCGTTGGGCTTTTGGACTAGTGATTGTCGACATTATGCTATGAACTTTCAAAGTATGGTTTGTTAATTGTTAATTGTTATTGTAGTATCATATACGAAAGCATCAGCTCATCCGAAAACTGGGCTTAGAGTGTTGGACCGAAATGATCTGTTCTTTGTATTTATGGAATTGTTGTCAAACCATTTTTGGAAACGTGTGACATCTCACGACTATCTCCACTTTGTAATATTATTTTAATCGGTTGTGAGACTTCACAAGTCTATAACACGTCACAAATAAGAATTTACCTTCCAAAAAATGCAATTAACGGGTAAACATGGTGCTATACGGGGTACAAATTACTCCATCTGTGGATTATTATTGAATCAAATTTGAAATAACTCGACTTGCATTAAATTTCAAACTATTTTCTTTGCACCGTTTTATCGACGGTTTTACCCGAGAGTATACACAATACGCTACTACGGTCCACGTATATTGCTATTCCGTGTTAGTAATTTTTTTTTTTTTTTTTGATAAGGTAATAAAACTAGATTGATCCCCTAAAGTAGACTAACCTATTGAAGCCATAAAGTCGGCAACTATGATTCCGTGTTAGTACTTGATGCGTTTTTTTTACATATGCCGCGCATTAGCATTCCGAAAAGGAGGGATTAACAATAACTTAACTCAGAGAACAAACCAGTACGTCATTCTGTCATTCGCCGAGAGAAATCAAACTCAACTCCGACGACGACGACGAACAATATTCTCTCTCTAGGTAAATCCATTATCTCTTCAATTTTATTCTCCGTAATTCACATAATCTCCATTAATTAATGCTCAATTCAATGTTTTTATTCATGAATTTGCACTAATATTCTTCTTTTTTAATTATTCTCACTTGTTTTACAGATTTGATCTCAGGTTTATCGGCATTGTAATTGCGATTCAACATAATCGTCAATCTTGTCGAGGTAATGCATTTCCGATTTTTTCTTTTCATGTTTTTTTTTCCGCAATTTGAACGTTTTGTTGCTGTTTAATTTCAGTGAAATTGCTGTAATAATGTGACTAATGCATGCATATTTGTTGTAATTTTACTCAGCTTTGATTGTTGTTTCGTTCGGTATTGTTTATGATTTCGCTAGATATTTGCTGTGATAGGATTTTGTGACGGAACGCTGACATGAAAACTAGTTGAATTCAAGAGTTTGTGATGTAATGTTGTGTATTAAACGTCTACAACACGAGTATCATCGTCATTAGTATTGGCTGAAGGTAGTATTGGTTGAACTTGAAGGTAGTGTAAGAATAATTCAAAGAGTGTGTGATACAAGGATGAATGTTGTATATTAAATGTACAAAACACGAGTGTTATCGTCATTAGTATTGGTTGAAGGTAGTGTAGGATCTAATTATCATCATTAGTATTGGTCTAATTATCGTCATTAGTATTGGTTGAAGTAGTGTAAGAATTATAGTTGAATTCAAAGAGTGTGTGATATAAGGATAATGCTGTACATTAACTTTATAGAATATGAGTGTTATGGTCAATAGTGCTGGTTGAAGGTAGTGTCGTATCTAGTTATCGATGAAACTGAAAGATTTAAGATGTCAGTATTGTCATGGGGAGAACACTCAGTGGAGTGTCAGTAATCGAAGCACGTTCAGAAACAGGATTCTTTCAATTATTGAAGTATTAGAGTTAGTGTTGGGGAAAAAAAGTTGTAATAGTAGATAGTTTGAGGTAATTTAGAAAAGGTTGATGCTGAGAAGAGTGGAATCTGATGAATTTGCTGAATTTGATACTTTTATCTTACTGTTACTCAAGTAGTGAAACTGTATACTTATTCTTATAGTGAAGTGCTTCTCAGAATAATTTTGTGTCTGATTAGCACACTTATACTCCACATTGATTAGGATTTTGCATTTTTGATACGGAATCAAAATATTGTGTGTTTTAACTGTTGATTATTGGCTTTAATTTGTTGCGATTTGTGTCGGATGCTGATTTGGATTTTTTCTCATGTATTTAAAGACATGTAGGATTGACATTGCATGCGGGATTTGGGAACTGTACAGTAGCGCAAAAGATGGAACTCAGGCTGATCTGATAGGAAGGTCTGGTTCCTTGATTATGACTTTTTCTTATACCATATTTGTTTTTGTATCTCTTAATTTTTTTATGCATCTTACTAGTCTATCCTAGTGCGACTCATCTTTGGACCTTGGAAGATATGTTTGATATAGAGCACTGTTTTTGTCTCGCTAGTAGAATTCTTAAAATGAAGCTAAATGTAACTAAAATGTCTGCCAAAATCAGCTAGTGTTTAATGTAGGTTCATTGTCGTGAAATTGATGAAACTAAAAGGAGGAGAGTGTTTTGCAATAAAGATGCATTAATATTGTTTATTTGAGAAGTAACTTAGGTTAATATTTCAGAAACGTTTGAGGTTATAATTGAAATGCTTTCAAAACTCAAGTTGGTATGCTGTCTTCTATGTTACTCAAACTAAATAGTAAGCATCGACTTGCGTGTCCAAGTGTCAGACTCACCTAATTGACAAATTTTTTTCATACTTTTGGCTTTAATGAAGTGTTCCAAGTGTAATTTGAATGTCCAAATGTTGAGTGTCTAGCGCGAGTACTTCTGGTAAATTGGTCATATAAAGAGCCGAATTAAAGTAGGTATCTTGTGTAATGTTGATGCACATACCTGTTAGGCTATTACAGTGTGACAACGCATCAAATAGCTAAGTGAGAGTGTGGAAGTGCGTTTTCAGATACAAGCTTAGTGTAATAGCATAATTGGACAGTCCTTTCTGGATTGTCGCATATTCTTAATGTCAATGATACATGTGTGTGAGTTTCTCGACACACATCTCACTTCTTCTTCTTCTTCAACATTATGCAAGACATAATGTTACTCTAGATATTGTTTTGATAGTAGTTTCAGCTGTACTGATTGTCTAACATCATAAGCCCTGTTACTTTTATATGCAGACATTAACGAGAGACAGACTCCTGATAGTTTTCATACTTGGTAACGGGAAAGAAGATTATGCGGTTATCTTTCTTGTGACTAAATACAAGCGCGCAACAGGTTTTCTTATCTACTCTCACATTCATTTATCCAGTTAATTGTTTGACATGTTTGTCACTTAAAACAAGAAGAAATGTTGAAAGGATAAATGTCCTGCTCATGTGAATATGTGATTCCATATGTTCGTAAATGTTTCTTGTAGATGTCACTGTTTCTAGAGAGCATTTGTGAAACCAATGAGTAAAGTTTGGTAAATTTGCAATGGATACAAAGACTTGCTTGTTTTTAGCTCTTATGCATAATGATAGAAAACAAAATGACATTGCTAAACAATGTATTGTGAAGTACTGAAGTAGTCGTCCATGAAACTCTGTAATTTTATTTTTAATTACGTGTCATACGAAAACAGTCCCATTCTATTTACAACATAATGGATAAGGCTGTATACATTCAATTCCTTCTACGGTTTTACCCAAGGTGGGAGCTCTTTTAGTAGTAGGGTAACGCGGCGCAAGTGTTTCCTTCATCTTGGCCACATGTTACCAAAAACCTCTGCCTTATGGCACATGTTAAATGGACCCTTACAGAGTTGCAGTTGCATATTTATTCCTAAAGTATAGACTATAGAGAGATGAGTAAAGTAGAGGAGTAAATTCTTCGGAAGATCGATTTTAGGAAATAACAGAGTGCAAATTATTCTCTAATTAGTTATTGGTTTATGTCCCTTAAAAGTTCCAAAGTGCTGGCACCAGAGACTAAAAGATGCAAGATAGAGTGAATGAATTACTAGACTTCCTAACGTTTTTTTCAGCCACAGAACCCCAAGTGTTATCCAACCACCCAAAATTTAAGGACTTATCATAAGCTCCCAAATAATTCATTATCTGCCCAAGGTTACATAAGATTTGGTGGTAGAAAGCTATGAATACCCATGCTATGACTTCAAGCCAATTCCCCCTCTCCTCCTAAAGGAAATTGAGTTTTCAAGTATTATAGCTGTACCCTGTAGGTGGTCCATCATCTCCTTTCTCCTTTGTTTTATTGTAGAACACACATGCACACAAGGGGTTGTAATTGTAAAATGCTAATTGAAAATTGATCACTCGGCAATAATTTACTAAAAGTGTCACATTGATCACACAAGTATCGTTAGGAGATAACTATTCGGTCCCTTGCTGAAACTGACTCGATGTACTGTGGAATTTGGAATTCTTGTGATGGGTTTCTTTGTTTGTTTCTTTCTCGGTTACTGTTCGTTGTCATGTACGAATGGTTTTGATAGGAGGCAACTTCACACTCCGAGTGACAATCATAGTGAGTTGGTGAGTGATAGGTATGTAGTTGACGCTGTTGATCTGAAAAGCTTATAAGGAATAAAAACTCATAGATGGGGACTGTGATAATTCTGTTGAGGAATTTGCATTAATTGCTTATCAAGACATGAGTGTTCCATATCCCCATGATTGTAGTATCATGGATCTTTCTTATTTGAGTGATAGTTTTTCTAACTTTATAGATATGTTTCATCATCTCCCAAAGTTTCAGGTCTAATCGATTCACCTCTGACATTTAAGGGAGGAGGGTTTTGGTCAATGTTAGAGCGCTGTTGAGGTCTAATGGAGTATGGAGTATATAAAAATCCAACCCAAACGTTTTTTCATGTTTGTGTTTTCTTTGTCTAATTGGTCATCTGGTTTGGCATGTTTTATCACCTTAGAGAAGTCGTACGACATGTAATAGGTATAGTGTAATTTCATAACTTGTATTTTGATTAGTTCAACTGGTTGGGATATGCGAATGTTATTGACCAGACCGAGAAAAAATTATTAGGTGGAGTACTATTCAAAATTTTTGAAGTAAGGTTGCAATCGAGTCGATCCAAGCTCAGATCAACTCAAAAGTTTGAACTCCAGCTCGGGTAGGACTAATTGCTTGTCGAAACTAAAAAATTAAAGCTCAAGCCTGGTCTCAGATTGGTTTTCATTATATCTTTTTTCCTTGACCAACTTATTAAATCTAACTAAAATAATTTTTTTTTTTGAAAATACTAGAAAAGAAATCTAAAAACGAAATATAACATATAATTTAAATAAATATAATTCAAAAATTTAAATTATACTAGAAAAGAAATCTAAAAACGAGGTCAAACGAGCTTTTGCTTCCGATTCAAGCCATGTTGAGCTCGGGAGTGGATTTGGTGAAGCTGGGCTCGAGCTTGGCTGAATAAATTCCAAAAACTCGGCAAGCCGGCTCCCTAGATCAAGGTTCTCAGGTAGTGATCCTACTTTGGAATTTGGATAAGATGGAGTAATACGATCGGATCGAGGATCGTAAGACCCACAAATAGCTTGGATAAGCAAGGTCAGGTAAAAGTTGGTATAATTTGTGAAGTATAATGTTAATGACTATTTAATGAAGTGAAAGTCTATAATCATATCAATATATTTCATATACCTTTAAACTAGAGCTCCAAGTACAAAAGAACTGACAACCTCACAAAATTGGAACAAAAATGAGCCATCCTACCATCAATCCCACACGATTCTCTACACCCTATGCGATTTTACCCGATTCTGAACGTTCTTATAACGATCATACCACTGGTACGATCCTATGACTATTTGACGCTCTCCACATTTTGGGTTGTAGGTTCCGGATCGCGATTTAACAATTATGACTCATACCATTTACAAGTTTAAAACCCTATTTACGAGTCATTATTACACTTAAAAAACAGTTTAAAATTTGTGCAATATTTTTTTTGGCAGAATACAAAAGTAATGGCGCACTTGGAACCCATGTAATACACATGGATCCGCCCGCTATTGTTTGCACAATTGCACGGGATGTTAATCTTCCCTTGTAATTGTTTTTGGTCTTTTGCTCACAGATGTGTTGAAAAAACAGTATAGCAGAATAGGAACCTTCAAAAGTTCAAAGAACTCTTGCATGCTCTTTATAAACTAAGTACCTGCAGATATCTTTGTTTATTCATTTGAATAAAGAGGTATGGATTCAGTAGAATGGCACCTTGACACCTTTAGGAGAATCTTGAATTATGATACTCTGTACATCATGAGAATATTCTGACCTCTGAATGATTAGGCACTTTGAGGGGAGAGGGTTAATTACGCCTTTTAGGGTGAGTCATGAATGATATGAAGTTTCCAGTATAATAAGTTACTTGTCAGGCTATCTAATTGGTTTGTAATCTCTCTTAAGTGGTGGGATGTCAATTCCCTAAAGTTCATTTTTAACGATTAAAGTTCAAACTTTTTTAATTTTAAAGCTAAACATGTTTATGCATGTCTTTTTCTTAAATATATTATCACTACTCTCTTTTCCATTCAATTTTATAGGTATTTATATTTAGATAAGATTTGTCTCATTCGATTACCAAAATCCTTGGTTATTTGAATACACAAATTCTTCTCTTGTGACCAAACAAGCTTGTGATGACTCACACCCGATTTAATTAATGTTAAATAGGAAGGGGTTCGTGAGACGTCACAAGCAAGACTTGCCGATTTGAGTAACAGTGGGAGCTATTCGACAGGGTGAGTGATTATGTAAGTCATTTATGCTTAAAAGGAGGTATATACCACTTATTTTATTCTACCTAAAACTTTGTGCATAAAGCGAGTGTATAGAATTATAAGTATGGAAATGAGCGAGTATTATTATGGAGTAAATAATACTCCGTACTATTATCGCTATTATTTTTTGTTGAGTATCAAGTACAAAGGCCAGTATATCCAGAGGGACCAGACTTAAACTAGGACCTAATACATATAATTTTCTTAATTTTAATCACTAAACTAGGACCTCGCTAATAAATAACAATATCATTTCGTTGTATTGCGGGGGAACTGTCCAGTCATTTCAGTTGCGTATAATTATGTTTTAGGCTTTATAGATCATACTCCATGATAAGTAGCTATCAATAATATCATACTATTGTGTGCTTTGTTGCTATTGATTGCTACATGTCCATCAATTTGATAATAGAGGTATTAGCAGTGATTAGTTAGTTGCTTTTGTTCTTGTTAGTTAGGAAAATAACAGACATGCTTAAGAATAGGATGCTGTAGTTTGGTGAATGGTGGATAATCGCTTTGCTATGTTCTTCAATTGGTCCCCTTCTGAATTTTCTACTTTTATGTATACGACTATAGACTATGGAGTATATACTTCCTTAGGGATGCCCCTTTTTTGTTTGACGAATGCTGCTGATTGCGCCACGTGCCTTGAGCTATAACCACTATTACCGCAATTATGTTATGTGATTATGATTGATCTTTTTGCAACAAAGTTATCTCTTGTAAGAAAGGTTTTAGAGATTATGCAAAGTTAACTTTATTTAATTCAATGTGCATAACTTTCTTTATGCAAGATATGATGAAGCTACACTTCTTAATCCAGTAAGATGAGTAATTGCCTCGTTGGGTGTTAGCTTGGTTCTCTGTTCTTCCGAAGTGATATCATTAGAAAAGAGATCTTGAATCTCCAAAATATTGATTGCTTAAACTGAGACGTTGTCTGTATAGCATTATCCCAACATTGTATCATTCTATTTGACTCTAATCGATACAGTATCCTCTTCTCTAATAGATATTCATATGAATCTGACAAAGTTAGTTAGAATTACTCTTTTATTTAGGTAAGGTAAGCAATTTAAGCATTAGGCTTTAGAGTTTAGAGTTTGTTAGCAGTCGAGTTTGAGGATATCTTAACGGGTGGACGTATTTTTGCTTTGCTCTAGTAGTGAGTTTATCCAGGATGCTTGCAAAAATTGCATTTGCACCAGGGTGTGGCTCGAAGATTGGCCAACATAGCTTAAAATAGCCTTTGAAATATGGAAATTCTCAGGTTTTAATGCATCAAGTGCAACATTTTTAGGAACTTATAATTGAAAGAACATTTTGAGAGCTCTTGCTCATATACGTGTCATATAAGTATCTCTGTGACACATCGAACAAAAAAAGAGAGAGATGATAATTGTATAAGGATGAAATCTATTTCTCTTCTGAAATGACTCATCTCTCCTCCTAGTTGATGTATACCCTAGACCTATAGTATTGAGCCGATAGTTATGTGACCTGACCCATATGAATTCAAAATTGGTCCAAGCGAATGGACCGATTCCTGCTGGATAAACGATTGATTGCAATATGTTATGTTAAGTATGAATATGTATGGTATGCTTGAGAAAGGAACCTCATATATGTGTCACATGGGAGTGTGCTATTATTCCTTTTTATTTTCATTTCTTTTAATAAGGATGGGATGGTTTAATAAGGTTTAAATTACATTTTGGTGTCGTCAACTCCTATTAGATTCGCAAATTATTACCGAATATATCGAAATAATGCCAAATTAATCTGCCAATGAATGTTCCCATTTCTTTTTTTTTCTCTTATTGCTATTGAAAGACAAATAGTACTTACCTCAGTTTCTTGTGGGATTAGTGTTATTATCCCGAATATTATGGGGCTAAGCTTAACCTACGCATTGGTGGGGCTTTTATCTACTGCTTTACGGGATTTGGATAGCTAAGTGGTACGGTTGTTTTTATTATCATTATGATTTGCAAATAGAAAAGACTGGAAATGATTGGTTTTAAATTATGTGGTGTGAGCCCGGACATTTCTGCCTATATTGTTCAATCAATGAAGCGCCGAAATCGTGCATCAAATTAAGAGGCATAAATTAATTGCTCTTGTTTGCTCCTAATGATTGCATGAACTATCAGATTAGTTATCTGCTTGGCTGAGTAGGTATAATGTACCCAGTTTTAGTTTCCTTTAAGACGATTATATCCGTCTTAAGTATAGTATAAAACGGGTTAAATACCATCTCATATAAATAGATGAGATAAAGGTGTGCATTTCCTAGACATTCTACTTTGTGTCTTATCCGTCTATTTGACTCGTCTTATTGTTTAAGAAAATATGTCCGCAATGTGTAATATATGCTTTTTAGTCTCATTTTTATACCACTTTTTTTTTTTTTTTGAACTAATTGGAACACATAGTAGGGGACCTCATGGTATGTTTCATTTAATGGCTATCAATAATAGAGTTTGGGAGGGTTGGGCGGAGATTATACGTGACATTGTCTATCTCGGTTTTATGTTGGCTTTTGAGTAATTCGTATTATTGATTTTACCTTCAAAGCTGTAGGTGTTGAAATATGTGTCCCTTATATGGGTGAACTTTTATTTACTGAAATGTGGAATAGCTTCATTTTTTTCTTCAAAATTTCGGTTACATGCATTACTTAGTTAAGCGTCTGGTGTTAATGAAATACATTCTCATGCATAGTTTCTCTCCCTATGGTAAAAAAAAGTGAAAGTACGATTACCACAATTGACCTCTTATAGCTTAATGGTATTATTTGTTTCAAGATTCGCCACTAATAAGCCTAGACTCCACTTAAACCTAACTTGAGAGCGGACAAGGGTGAGGAACAAAGAAACAAACATGTCCGGTACGTAGCTAGTCAGAACTATAGTAAGAACAGAACACAAGTAGTGCATAAGTGCATAAGTGCATAAGTGCATAACCTGTCCTAACGTTCGGCATATGTTTTGAGTTTTATAGGAAAATAGCGACCTTACAAAATCTATTTGTTTGCTGATATTTGGGTCTGCTGACTGCTAAGTGTTTGTTCATGAATAAAGTTCTGTAAGTTTGTTCATAAATAATACTCTGTATACAGGTCATTAATGGTGATATGACATGAAATTTAATGTGTAATATGATGCTTGATTGCCTTATCATTGTCGGTATCTAAAAGGAATTGTACGTTGCTTCATAGTCTTAGAACTGTACATCACGTGACATTTTTCTCTATATGCATGATTCCATGGTTCACGTGCCATCTTTAAAAAACCATTCAAAAATAAAATAAAATTACTACGTTTTGTTTTGAGATAATTACTAAAAGAAGTACAAGGATGCTAAATTGCCAAGTCTCGCTCTGATTAATTTATCATATCTGTTTATCAAAGTTTAGAGCTATATCCACCCTTAGTAAGTAGATAATCTCGCCGTGATTGGTGGCCTTCTCTAAACCTAGAAAACTAACTAGCCTTGATTTCTTATCGTGGTAGAGTCAGGCGGGGACTAACAGAGGTGGGCGGGTGTTACCCTCCGCTGAATAATGAAAAATTGAAGTTTTATTTTCGATTTTCTTTCCATTTTTACTCTATTACACTTAGTGATTGACTGTTACTGTAATTTTGCACTGTGTTAACGTAAAATTCTGGTTTAGCCAATGATTTTTAAGGAGGGGATATATACACGTAGACATAAACGTATACAATGGCGGCGCACATCAGTGGAGTTAGCGTACCAGATCGTATATCAATGGCTTGCTGCATAAGAACTCGCTGTGAGTTGACATCTCCTTCTCAATCTCTCACACACTAGTTTTTATATCATTGGTGTTTCGTCATTACACACGTGTCCCTTGTCGTACCTACTCATTGCTGAATCGGACACATACGTCAATCTTGTACACCAATTCATATACTCTCTAGTCCCTTACTCATGATGCTTGTATTACTCGTATTATTCTATTATATTGACGTTTGGAAAAATTATTTCGATTGACACTATTTAAAATGGCCGACTTAAACAAATTATTAATTTTCTAAAACCCAAAATGACTATTCTTAGTTGTGAAATTAGTTTGTTTGAGAAAATTTAAATTGATTAGTTAGATAAAATTGTTAATTTTTAAGACCCGGAATGACCAATCTAATGCATAATGGCACGAGTCTGAAGTAAATTGAGCATGCATGAATGATGTCATGTTATGAACACGATTATTACTCTATAATAATTGCTGGTGATAATTGTAAATGTCAGCTAGTTTAGTAGGTAAAGACGTAAATGGTGGTAATTAAACCCCAAAGGAATAAAACAGATTGAGAAATGTTTTACCCTTGCAATGTAGAGAATTAGGTTTCAGGAAATTGCTATAGTCTTAGATTTAAGAAGTAAGAACAAGATCAGTCTATTCTCATTGTGCCTAACATGAGAAATTGCTATTGGTAATTTCTCAATAATGAACTAGGATAAGCCAAAATGAAGGTTTATTTCAAAATCAAATCTTGCATATTATTCTATATGTGTTGGTTGAAGTTGCGTTAAGATTTAACATTTATGTTCAATCATTATTATACACGTATGCAAGACTTATTAGAACATTATTGTTATTGAAGCTGTAAGTACTCGTTTGATTGATCTAGAAATTCATGCATGCTTCATATGATTTGATATAAAAAGTTTGATTGTTAGATAAAAATTTAATTAGTTATGTCTTAATCCGTCGACAACCTATGTACCCAAAATGTTCTTATTTGAATTTTTGTGAGAATTCTAATATCTTTACTAGCCTATCTAATTTATAAAGAGCATTTTCCTAGAAAGCTGGCATTGTTCATGTTCAAGCCTTTGTGTTTAGCAAGATTTCCTCTACAACTTCCATGGCTTGTATGAAGTATGAACTACTAATTAGTTAGAACAAGTATAGTCTCTCAATATTTTGTGGCTTACTGTCAAATTGACAATTAGCGTTTGTGGAAACCTAATTAGCAATAGCGGAACCAGGATTTGGTCGAGGGAGGCGCCCAATTTCAGTAAAGTACGTGTAGTTTAGAAACCTTACTTTTTCCTTGTTCAGGTGGGGTGGCCGCCCCTACTAGTTCCCTGTCTCGCCCCACCGCTGCTAATTGTCTGCATGTTGAGTACAATATATGTCAGTTGGACTTGGGTTCGTTAGCCTGTTAGCTGGCATTCTATTATGGTTTGCAACTCACCACCAATCTTCCCTCTAATTCTCCTTTTATTTAGCTTTTGAGTACTTTCTCTTATATTCTTGATTCCTTTACACAGCTTATTCATGCAGAAACACATTTTAGTTGGGTATTCAAAATATGTGGAGTAAATTATTATTGATGAACAGTAACATTGATTTGGTCTCGAACATCTGTTTTAAGGTATAGAGTGTTGATTAGGTCTTAAACTAAGAGTATTAACTTAGATTTTTGGTTTAGATGATCTTCTTACATGTCGTCAGCATCCGAAAATGTGAGAATCCTAAGCTTTTGGGCCGGATAAATTTTGACAAGTCTATACCCATATGGCCATATATAAACTCTTAGCTCTTAAGGCATATGCTTATAGAAGTATGTAGGAAAATACATGACAATAATGACAAATATATGCTCAGACTCGTAGATATTCCTTCCTTCCCTATATTTTCAAACCATTGGTCGAATTTCATAACTAACATTGAAAGTGACAATTGAATTCATTTTATTTCTCCACAAGGTTTTAATTAAGTTAGGCATTTAATCTAGACTTGTTGACATACCAGCTTTCATATACTTGAAATCGTCTATCGTCTGTCCCAGCTTTGTGTCTCATTTTGTCCCATAATACGGAGTATCTACTTTGTCCCACCATTAGAGTTGGCTAATGATACGGACTTACCTGGCGTCTGCACCGAAACATAACCAGTTAATGGATGATGTTTCGGTGCACTTGAATCCGATTCATTATCATTCTAATGGAGAAGGCCTTTGGAAAAGTAAGGATTGTGACCCTACGAAGACTATATAAATAAAAATAGGGTGGGCCTGTTTCATATAAGCCATTGGAATTGGCCATCTTAGCTGTTGTTCAAAAGTTCATTAAATTATGTTCAAAAGTTCTTGATTGATTTATTAGTCTTGAACTTTGTTATGATTTGGTTGCACTTTTGTTTCTGCATTTTTTTTCCCTGAAACAATGCATTAAATTAAATTACAAGAAAAACAACTTTACACTATAGTTTTTTTTGGCGTAAACCATCCGGTGTAATCCGGATTCGAGCCGAGTAGGACCACTAGGGCGGTAAAGCTCTCCCTCATGAGTTTCAACACTGCTGCGTTCTCAGGGCTCGAGCACGAGACCTCTGGTTAAGCTAGAACAACCCCTTGCCAGTTGATCTAAGTGCTCATGGGTAGATGACAACTTTACACTATAGTAAATGGCGGATTAGGGGAGAAGGTTTCATTGATATCACCCCCAAAATTCACAAAGATAGTCCACACGATAATTACACTCCACAATAATCGTGTTACATTTCGATGAAACTTGTTATTCCAAGTAGACGAGTCCTTTAGAGAGAACTATTAAATACCTGAACGGTTTCAGAAATGTTTCATGTTTGCCAAGCCCTAATTATTCTTGGACTAAGGCTCTAATGTTGTATTTTTTTAACCCCTATATATTTTTTTTATTTAGAATCCCACTTTTTCACACATTCATGCAACAATTGAAGTTATCGTGTACAAAATTTAATAGATAGCACATAACATCAACTTGATCATGAAGTCGATAATAATTATCACAAATTGTCAATCCGTCTAAAGCTGAAGACGGATATTGTCCCTCTCACAAAATATAATCGGATAGTACAAGTGAGTGGAAAATAGATACCCCCACTTACCCTCCCACTTGCATTTTGTGAGAGGGTCGCACTATCCGTTTTCAGCTTTAAACGGATAGTAGCCGTCTACAATAAGACGGACTAAACAATTATGTAACTAAAGGACCCACAATCCCTGTTTCTTGAGCTTGTGAAACAAATATCTTGAATTGCATGCATAGTTTTTATCAACTAATTGCATTTTTTATGTCATTTTCAGGCAAAATCCTCTCAATTAAAAGTCCTATAAAAAGGTAAAATGTGTAGAAGAAGCAGTTAAGACATTTTACGCTTCATTCCAAACTTACCGTTAAGCAATCAAAAGCCTTTTTTTTTCCTGCTTTTAGAAGGGCTTACCCAGGCTTACTATTAGCCTATGTAGCTCCCTATTATTTTGGCTCCCTTTTTCAACAAGAATATACAACTCATTATCATTTGCTATTTTGCTTAGCCTATTAATAATGCTACATTTCACCAATTGATTGTACAGCCGTCTTACTTGTGACGATCACAAGCTTGTGACGTCTCACAAGCCTCTCCCCACTTGTCTCTCCCACTTGCAAGTTTGTCTCACTTCACAGCTTGTGACCAGTGGCGTCTAAGATCCCGGGCAACCACGGGCGTGGGAACAGGGCCTCCGATTTTGGTCTTCCGATTTACAAGCTTTATTGATGATATTTAATAGAAACCTCGAATTTTAATATACTCTGCATTCATAATTAGGGCCTCATTTTTTGTTTTTCGCACTGGGCCTCCATTTGTTTTAAGACACGTCACAAATGAGAATTTGTGTTGATTGTACTTGTATATTTGTTTCTTCGGTGTCGAATAAGGCCGTATAATATCGAAAATGAGGGAATTCAAATTTGGGACCTGTTGTCTACTATGCTTTCATCTTAATCACTAGGCTAAGATTTATTCGGTAATAGATTGTATATAATGTTTGTGGATTGAGATTTTTGTGAAAAAAATAATTAATGTAGGTAATTTAACTTGGTATATCGTAAAATTCATGGATGATTAGTAATCATTGGCGGAATCTTATATGACAAAAAATAATAATTATATACATATACATCTTATATACTCGAGATTATAAATATCTGTCACAAAACCCCTATTTCAAGATATTATAATTATTCGTAATCTCTTTACTATAAAAGAGAAAACATTATGAGGATTCTTATTGGCTCCTCAATTTAAGGAGAAAAAATAATTTTTCTTAATGTGGTCTCCATCCACAATTGTATGAGAACTTTTTTTTATTTTGATTTCAGTTATGCATTAATCTTTATAAATTCGACTACTTATTGTTTGTAGGTTAAGCTTTGCAAATCCAACGTATAATTAAATACATAAACTATACACATCACATTATACAACTTTTATGTAAAAATTCAATATGTCATCCCCCAACTTAAATTTGAAAAAGTTATTTGGTAAAAAAAAACTAAAATCACATTTAAAGAAATTAGATCACCGAATGTGAGTAACTTAAGTTATATGTATGTCCAATCTCCAATTGTTATCGACTTATTTATATTGTTACGACATGAAATATTTAATAACCCTTATTTATATGCTCATGTATTCAATAAATACGTTTGTAATTACGACGCGTGTATTTTTTACACGGGTTTAAAACTAGTAAACAAAAAGTGTTGTATTAATGTTGGTGTGAGTCTAATTTTTACACTTTCTACATAATGTTATACTTTCTAAGCATAAATTATTATACTATACAATAACGAGTAATAATTAATTAAACATAATGTCGGAATTATTATTTTCTCTAAGATCCGCCACCTGTAATTCTCTTCTATAAAGAGGAAACAGCTAATAATAAGTGAATGAGAAGCTATTATATGTGACTGAACTTTAAAGTAGTTTTGCAAAATTTTCAAATGACAGCATTAACTAATGAGTGCTTAAAAGTCAGGAATCTAAATGACAGCTATAATAATAATAATAATAATAATAATAATAATAATAATAACTGGTTGGACAACCTTGAATTTTTCCCATGTATTATGACTTGAAGACGCCGAATATTTGATACGATCATGGAAAAAGTTTGAGGATCCTATCACAATTTCTGACAAACTCTGTTGCAAATTTTATTTGTGTCAGTATTCCACCATATATGCCCTTCTTTGATCAAAAGTATTTATTTAAAGCGGCTTTATATAAGAATTATTGTGAAAATTAAGAAGTGTTTTTTCGATTTTAAGGAGATGAGCTGAATTGAAGAGGGGCGTCTTAAAATAAATGGAGGCTCAGTGCGACACGGAAAAATGAGGATCCAAATATAAATACACGAGTATATTATACTTTGAAGTTTGTATTAAATTTCATTAATAAAAGCTCGTAATACGATGACCAAAAGCGGAGGCCCGGTTCCCACGCCCGTGATTGCCCGTGGCCTTAGACACCCCCTGGAATTGAATAGAACTGAAGTAAGAGTTATTATATGAAGAGATGAGCTGAAATGAATGTACTGAATTGAAAAGAACTGGGTCGAACTGAAATGAGTTGAAATTAAGTTCGAAAGAACAGCGACTAAGTCAGGTTTTATTTAAATAATTTCATTAAAATTAATTTATCAACGGGTATGTTTTGATGATAACGACATTAAAATCTATTAATACATGATTTTGTAATATTTTATTGTAAAACTGATTTAGAGCAGGAGACTTCTATCTCATCACTTGTTATTTGACAAAAGCCTCGCGAAATGTGTGAGTACGAAGGGTTGAGCAAAAAATCCGATTATCCAAACCGATCTGATATAATCGGATTAAGTCTTAAACAATAGAGTCGTAGAGTTAATTTATGAAGAGATGAAATGAATTGAACTGAATAAAGCTGAATTGAAATGAACTGAAATTAATTTCAAAAGAAAAGAGTGTAATTCATGTTTTATTTAACTAATCTCATTTAAATAACTTTTACCAATCATTACTTTTTCATGATAGAACATCAAGGTCTTTTATATATTTTGTATAGTTTTGTAATATTTTATTGTAAAACTGATTTATAGAAGACATCTATCTCATCATACTTGCAAAACAAAAGCCTCAAAAATTGTGCGAGAGTACGAGTATCAATAATTTTGTTTCGCAAGGACTCTCTTAAGGCTCTGTTTGACAAGCCATTTCAGATACCTGATTTGGTCAAAGTAGCTTATTTGACCAAAATTTCAGGTACCTTATTTTTTTGTAACCGTTTGGCAAGTAGCTTATTTGGTTAAATAAGCTACCTGAAATGAAATGCTACCTAGAGTAGCATTTGAAATTTCAGGTACCTGATTTAGTTTGATTTTCCTTTTTTACCCCTTAAATCTATATTACTAAATAATTATCATATCCTTTTTCGTAATTTCATCAAAATCAGTTACCTTTTCAGTTTGTTTGCCAAACATTTTTTTTATATAATCAGCTACCTTATTAGTTCCTAATTTTCAGCTACCTTATCAGTTAGCTTTTCAGGTTTCAGTTAGCTTTTCAGTTTTCAGCTAGCTTTTCAGGTTTCAGCTACCTTTTCAGTTAGTTTTACCAAACAAAGCCTAAGACTTAAAAACTATTTATATCTCAGTCAATTCTTTACTTTATCCTTATTTTGTACTCAGTATCTCTTAATCATTTCTTTATTCTGAAGTTTATCAACTGCACATTAAAAATGACTGCGAATTCTCTCATCAACAAAAAAAAAAAAAATAATAATAATAATAATAATACACTAATCATTTTCTTTGCCATGAAGAAAACAAGATGACTTGAACTTGACCAAGTCACAATTAATAAAGTCAAAATAAAAAACTTAGCTTCATCATTTGATATCCAGAAAATAAATGCCACGATTATAGACAAAATTGATAGTACTATCAAATTTAATGGTGTAATATGCGCGTATGCATACATAAGACGAGACATTTTAAGTACATTCTTTCTGGCTCTCTTTGTTTGTCTCACTATGAATCATTACATGATTCTTAATTTATTTGCATTTCTCTAAAAAAAAAAGATAATAATAATAATTATTATTATTATTTTATGGATAATATATTATTGTAGGGAGATGACACGTTTTAGGGAACAATTAATCAAGAATCATGTCAATTAGGTTGGAATAATCCTTAGTTTTTGTGAATTATGAAGAGACCTTTTTGAAATGTTTAACATTGAAATCTAAATTTCGAGAAAACGGAAAATTATGTTAAAAGGAAATTATTATACCTCTTTGAAATGTCTAATAATTTAAGTTCATTTTTATTATTTACTTCATTTTAATTCAACTTAATTTAAGTTTAACTGTCATTCTCAAAATCTCACAGTATAATAATATAATAATTTCCTTTTAACATAATAATATAATAATTTAAGTTGAACTTAAATTAAGTTGAATTAAAATAAAGTGAAATTTAAAACTCGAGAAAATGAAAAATTATGTTAAAGGAAAATTATTATATTATTATACTGTGAGATTTTGAGAATGACAGTTGAACTTAAATTAAGTTGAATTAAAATCAAGTGAATAATAAAAATAACTTATGTTATATGAATTAAACTCAACTGAATTAAAATTGTGTTGAACTTATATTATTTGAATTGAATTGAATTTAAGTCCATTAAACAGCAATCAACCTATACTGACATGTAGGTATTTGTAAGCCGGTGTTGATTATTTTTTTTAGTTTTTTTTTTTTTTTTTTTACGTTTTTAGTTAAAATTTTCAAATTTTGTTCGAGGTTGCCCTATATATTATTACCCGTTTATACTCGTTGAAATTTTTCACTCCACTAACTCCAAATCCTGGCTCCGTTACTGTCAATAAGTAACATGTGTGTAATTAACTTGCATATGATATTAGTAGGGATGGCAATGGGTCGGCTTGGATCGGGTTTTGCAAGATCCAAACCCGATCCATTTATTTATTTGATCACTTATTCATATCCATACCCAATCCTTATCCAACATTCTAAAATCCATACCCGATCCATTATACTTTTTTTCAAATCCATACCCGCTCCATATTCATACCCGATCCACCATATAATACAAAACACAATCTGAAATTTGATTTGACTACATAAAAAATTAATCTTATATAAGAAAATTAAAATTTCAAGTTTAATAAAGCCAATATTTTACAAAAATATCCGATTGGATCGGGTTCGGGTATGAATAGATTGGGTATGGATTTGGTTCGGGTTTTCCAGTAGTGGATATGGATATGGGTTTTTAAATAATGGATCGGGGATGGGTTTTTAAAGAGTGGATTTAGATCGAATTTTTTCCTTCGGTTCGGTTTGGTTTGGACCATAATTGTCATCCCTAAATATTAGAATACCATAACTCTAACAAATACTAGTGTATTACTATCTCTCAATAGTAGTATGAAACTTATGTACAAGTATTATATCAATAATAATACTTGTGCAATTTTCAAACACAAATTACCACAATGATTATTGAAGTTCATTTTGAACTCTATGTTTTTACTGAGCTAGAATATGCCAATATATATTTCAATTGAAGAGACAATTCTAAAGTTATAAGAATATATTAATTGAAAAATTTTCGGTATATTTGCTTAGGTGTACCACGTCATAATACAGTGCGAAAATAGTACTTGAAAATATTTTCCACGAATAATCAAACATTTTCATAATTTAGTAGACGAGTTATTTTCCAAAAAATTTAGTTAAATTTTTCAATTTTTTTCCGAGTATATCTTTTTTCGCTCTCTAAACTTAAATCCTGGCTCCGCCACTAATCTAACGCATCCAATTTCAAGTAGAATACATGGCGGGTAATTATTAGTGTATGATCCCATCATACGCGCCAAAATAATGATTAGTATTATTCCATAATATGTAGGGCATGCAACACATAAAGACAACACTAATCAACTTCTTAATATTATAAAATTCAACAAGATTATCTCCAAACACCAACATCCATATATTAATATATTATTAAAAAGGATTGAGATAATGCAATTGACGAGACACTCTAAAATATAATACGTAAATAAATGATTGAGACGGAGAGAGTAATATAGCTAGCTATTTTCCATTATTTAATTACTTGTATGAGTTTTATAATTTTTTCTTAAATGATTTTATCCTTTTATTATCATATAATCTTTTATTCACTATAATATTTTTTGAACTAAATTATATTTATTTAATTAAATTATAATAAAACAAAACTGGTATATAAATCTAAAAATTTGTATATGAAAAACAAATAAATTGATATTATGAAATTCTTATAAAAAAAAAAAAACTTAACATGTACTTAATTAGTATAAATAAAACTATGAACTGATATTATTAATTTCATGAAAAAAATTCATTAAAACTATTTGAGAAAATTTATAAATTTGAATTATTAGTTACGGAGTATGTGGTAAAAAAGTTTCATCAAAATACATATTTCATGACTCTACACAATTCTTTTGATTAGTTTTCCATTTCATTTTTTATCCTCATATTAAAATATGAAAAATTAATTACGCGTCAGTTTAAAATCTATAAATAATACATTATTATAAAGTAAATTTTCTATATATACCGTGCATGCATGCACGAGATTCATACTACTATTCTAACAAGTAAGAAGAAGATAGTTTATTTATTTATTTATATAATACTCCAAATAGTATTGACTATTAAGTAGCTTAATCCTACTGCTCCCGTTATACCAACAACAGTTTTATTTATTTATTTAACAAATAAATACAACAAGGATATTCTCACGTATAAGTTAAGTCGAGAAAATTAAAATTATAAAAAAATAAAAAATGTGTTGTCATTGATAATGACATAAAATTCTCCAAATCGACTAATATGAAATAGACATTTTTTTTTCAAAAAACAAATACCAAAAAGACAGATGTACATCTATTATTACCTACTTTCTTAGCCAATAACCTTCATACATTTTGGAATATATATTACACGTAGCTTTTTTTTATGAGAGATCGGTTTATTTTCCAACGAATATTTTGTTTCAATAATTCTCGTATAAAATTATTTTTATATTAGTATTATTCAAAATTAAGTGATATTTTACTTAAATTACTTACACCGGTCAAGGTCTGTGTACATAATACTAGGCTCTGTTTTTTTCAGCTAAAAGAAACAGAACTGAACTTTTGAGTAAGACCTTGTTCTTTTGAACTTATTTTAAGCTATTTTTTAGTTCAATTCAGTTTTATTCAATTCAACTTTATTCAATTCAGTTTAGTTAAGTTCAGCTCTTCTCTTCACAAATTAACTCTGACTTCAGTTTAGTTCAGCTCCATTAAGTTCAGTTCAGCTATATTAGATTCAGTTCAGACAGTTTCAGTCCAAAAGAACAAGGCCTAAAAGTTAATTTGTGAAGAGATGAGCTGAATTTAGCTAAATGAAGTTGAACTAGACTGAACTGAATAGAACGGAGCTGAACTGAAATTAACTGAACTCTTTTTTTTTTTTTTTTTTTTTTCCATATCTTCATTATTAATAATTCCTTTAAGATCATTTTACATAAGTACCATTTCCAATATGTTTAATTTATATGAATTACTATATCATTTTGTACCCTAAGTGGATAAGCATGTAAAACCTAAAATGTACTATATTCATATTGAATCATACATATAGCTAACTTTTTAATCTCTTCAATTTCAGGCAAAAATCAATCAGAAAATAGTAATTAGATGTATGGGTATATCCATTTGTTGCCTCTTTTTAAGGAACGATTATCTTTTGGGACTATTATTTAGGATTAATTAATGATGTTTAGTTTATGTCCTTTCTAAATTATGGGCATTGATGGATAATAACTTCAATCATTGATTCATTGTTAATTGTTGTAAAGGGTTTTGGCTTTAATAAGGATCCTCTCACAATAATTCGGGTCGTTTTGTTGCTTAATTTCAATTTATATCAGTTCAGGTCAACTCAATTCAATTCATTTTAGTATAGTTCAGTTCAGTTTATATTTTCAGAAATTAACTCGATCTTTAGCTTCATTTAATTCAGTTCAACTCCTTTCAACCGAAAAGAACAGGCTACTGCCTTAATTGGTGTAAATTTAGGCATAAAATCAGCACAATATAGGAGGAGGAGATTTAAATTGTGTTCTATATATTGTCACAAGATATACCTGTATTTTAACCAATAGATTAAAACATTTTCAGTTATAAATTATTGATGTTGATTAAAGCTTATTTAAGTGCAATAATTTATTGATTAAACTTTGGATTCAATGAACAATTGAAGTTGGATATTAAAGAAGGAAAGTAGAGGGTTAGTGGCTAAATCCTTATCGTACAAATGATATATAAAACTACTATATATAGTTTATGTTTCTCTTTAAATCAGGATGTTCGCCGTCGATAACATTGATTAATACTTTTTCACGGATGCTCTTTAAAGAGATTAATTAAATTTGTTAGAAGATATTTTGACACTAAAATCCTGTTCTTTTAAACTGAAACCGTTTGAACTGAACTGAACTGAACTGAATTTAAAGGAGTTGAATTGAACTGAAATAAGAGTTAATTTGTGAAGAAAAAAAATTAACTGAGCTGAACTGAATCGAATGAAGCTTAACTGAACTTAAAATTAAATGAATTCAAAATTTCATATAAAAAATAATGATGTAATGGACAAATAATGTAATGTGTTTATATTGAGGTGTCACAGCCACATCATTTGCGTGATCCAATACACAAAAAATGTGAATGGGTGATATTTTCAATTTTAGTTGATTATTTACTTGGTAATTAATTTAAAATCGACACAACTAATTACCAATTAATTTTCTTTTGAAGAAAACTTATCAATTATTTTAGGGTAAATTGATTATTACTCCCTTATATAATTCAGTTTTAATTTTTTTTTGAAACTTACTCCCATCATATGTAACTTTTTTCAAATATTGCTCTCATATTAATGCTTTCGGTCATATATAAGAAAATATTCCGTCCAAAATTTGAAACTTGATACTAACTCTTGTTGCTTATGAATGTATTGCTCTTTGCTTATTACAAGACCAATTTAAATTAATCTCTGTCATCCCAAATTTGTCAAACAGTGGTAAATAGCTTAAAGGATTTAATAAATTTGGGAGGAAGGAAGTTGATTTAGATTGGTCATGAAATAAGACAAACGACAATACAATCCTAAGCAACGGGAATTAGTATCAAATTTCAAATTTTGGACAGAATATTCTCTTTTTTGTTACCGGAATAATAATGGGAGCACTGTTTGATAAAAGTTAAATGTTGTGAGAGTAAGTTTCCAAAAAATTTATACAAAGGAGTAATAATCAATTTACCCACTATTTTATTTTAGATTTGTGACGAGATTAAAGTATTCACAAATTTAACGCAAATTCAAGTAAAAAAATGAGCCTGTGTTACCCGACTCTCTAACATAAGGTGTCGTGTCTAACACATGTCCAAGTGTCAAATACAGCTGTTTTCTGCAAATTTTTTAATTTGTTGGTCTAAAGTAAAGTGTCGAGGTATCATGTCGGTGTCGGTCACGCAACAGAGCGGGTTCGGTAGATAAGTGAAGTGTCGTAGTAATTTCGAAATGAACATATATATACACATCTTACCCATCAAATTAAAAAAGGGTAGTATGTATAACAACAACACAAATTCTCATCTAAGACGGTCACTGTCCGTTTTAAGCAAGACGTTCTGTAACAACAAATAATGTATATGAAAGTTTTTGCAATTGTGCTTGGTGACGAAATTGTTGGTTACAAATTATTCTTTTTGGGAAAAAATAAAAAGATTAGAGCAGCCTGGCAATTTCATAGGAAGGACCTAATTATGTAATAAAATTAGTCTTTAACTGAAGAATCATGCAAAAGTCAATCTCACTTTAATCTTTTTGTTCCCCTCTTTTTTATCCAATTGCCGTGTTAGTCACATTTACTCGTTTTACTTTAAAAAAAAAAAAATACTATAAACTTACTCGGTTTCAAAAAAAAATAAAAAAAAATAAATAAATGGTAAATAAAATGACAAAGATTAAAAGAATGGAAATGATAATGTCACCGGTAAGTGGATCATACATCTGATGTATTACATCATATGATATAGTTTTGAAGCATTAAAATAAAGTTTTTGAGTTTTGTTTTAAAAATTCTGAGTTTTATTATAATGTTTTTGAGTTAATTCTTTTAAACATAAAGCTAAAAAAATTACCAATATAACTCAAAAAATATTACATATAAGCTAAAAAAAAGGAAAATGATAAATACAGCCCTAAGGGCGGTATTTAAGGGACTAGAAAAGGAAAGAAAAACTTAAATTAAGCATTAATGACATCAATTTACGCGTAATTGTGTCATAAATTTCTAATTTAATTCCATTTTGGGAAGTAGTTTAGTTCTTACTAAAAAAAAAAATACACAAAAACTCAAATATATATGGAGTCTGATGTAATACATCAGATGTATAATCCTTTTTCTCTAATGCCACTACTAAAATCAGTAATTAATGTCGCTACTAAAATTACCAATATAACCAACAAGCAAGGTTATGATGTACTTTGTATTATTTTACAACAAAAAATTTAACATGATGAAAAAATCGTTATTATGAAAATTAAAAATAATAATCCAAATCATGCATAATTATATATATATATATATATATATATATATATATATATATATATCAATATTTGATCGAATTACTAATAACAACTGATACCGAGTATTCAACCTAATTACGCGGTTTAATGACTATATATAATGGATAATGGATGAGTAATATTACAGAATTTCTTTTTATACTTGATTAAATGAATAAACTTCTTTTATTTATCAATTAATCAAAATCCAATTATCTAATTGCTAATTAAACAAATTCAATCTTGTTGATTTGATCTTATCCCCTCCAAAATTTATGAACAAATTCTATGTGCCCCCAAAATACCACCATGCACATCCGTAAGAAATTGGCATATTCCAAGAATAGGTAGATCATTATTAATGTGTTAATCCTTATTAATTTTTCTTGGCTTTATATTCATATATGTAGCATTAATTGCTATTCAAAATAAACACAACAAGAAGGCCATTTTACCTACTACTTCTATCTGTTCTATTTGTTTCTTTACGTTTGCTTTTTCGACACTATTCGTTAGTAAGAAGAATTTTCAATACAACTTTTAATATATAACATAAAAGATGAGCCATGTAAGATCCAAACTTTTATAATTTTTAGTAACGTGTATTTAAAGATATATGGACAAAAGAAAACGTGCATTGATATATGTCTATAAAGCAAACGTAAAGAATTAAATGGAACGGATGAAATATAATAGCTAGCTTTATATCATTGCCAAAACAAGTCCCACCTTTAAGAGGATATATGGTCGAATTTAAGTACTTTTACATTTAATGTTAGAGCAACCGACTTGATAAAGAATACATACTTCATGAAAATTGTATCATAAGATTCTTCTACGTTGAAATAATTAATGCAAAAAAAAAAAAAAAAAAAATCAATAACAAACTTTACTTTTCAACAATTCAACATCAATTTAAATTTCAAATTATTAGAAACTATTCTCTTAAAAAATTATAAATTTGAAATAAATAATCGACATAACTTGATATATAATTCAGCTTACTTCAGTTCAGTTCCCAACCAAACACCACCACCTTAACTGAATCCATTCAGCTCACTTCAGTTCAGTTTAGCTAATTTTAGTTCTATTTATCCCAACAAATTTCGATTTAATTCAGCTCATTTCAGTTTAATTCGACTCATTTCAACTTAGTTTCATTCACCCTATATACTTAACAACATTGACCCGACTCAAATAATCTAACCCGAACTCAAGACCCGAGCTTCACCGGACCCACTATAACTCGACCCAAATGCTTATTATTATAATTGGATTATTATCCATGAATATATAACTCAACCCGACCTGAAGCCAACAAATCGAAAACTAACCCAACCCCCAAACTATCCCGATCCAATCGACCCGTTTACCAAATTTGATTCAACCTGATCCACCATAACTCGACTCGAATACTTATTATTTTTACAAACTAAGTATATATGAGTTGATATAAGTGGATTTCTTGTGAGTTTGGTGTTTCTCTTGAAACTTCCCCCACCTTAACTAATTCAACAAGCATTCTATATTTCAATCCCCTAGCCTTTGCCGCGGCACAATCCTAGATTATGACACCATAATTATTGTTGCCATTTTCTACTTTATTTCGTTATTTCCTATTAACTTTTTATTTTTTTTCTTCTCTATAAATATACACACTTTTACATATTTCACATACTACATACTATATATTATATCTCCTTCAACATATATCCTCTCTTTAATTAATTTGGACCGTCCTTCTTTATTATAATTATTATTATTATTATTATCATCATAAAAATCGAAACAAATTAAACTAATTAATTAGTTCGTATTATATATCATGGGTTTAAGAGATATCGGAGCAACTCTTCCGCCCGGGTTTAGATTTTATCCGAGTGACGAAGAATTAGTATGTCATTATCTTCGTAAAAAGATTATTAATGAAGATTCTCTTAAGGGCACTTTGGTTGAAATTGATTTGCATATTTGTGAACCATGGCAACTTCCTGGTATGTTTTATTCATTTTTCTCTTCATTTTATTGTTATTAATCTCTTTATTAATACGGTTTTATATATATATATATATATATATATATATATATATATATCGTCTAAGTTCTTATTAATACGGTTTTTTAAATCAATAACGGAATTAGAAAAGACAATTTTAAAAATTTAAGAATTACCAAACAATTTTCTTCGATTTTCGAAGAAATTTTGTTAATTTTTAAAGAAAAATTATTATGGCCATGTTTGTACGTTACTTTTTCCATGAATTTTCCATGCATGTTGCATGAAGATAATGGAGCTTGATGATAATCTTCAATTAATAATACTATTTATCTTTAATTGTTTGACACAATACTTTTCTATTAAAATTCATTTATTTATTGCTATCAATAAAAGAATAATTTTTATCCAAATAAACCGTGTCTTACAGTGCCAGACCGTATCACACAATAATTACTAATTATTTGATAATATACTTTCTTCAAGTTGTATGATGAAGTGATGGAATATATTCGTGTGTGAAGTAGTCATGTGTTCCGAAAATAGTATGTTAGTGAGATGGTGATATGAGCATGCGTATTCTTTTATTCTTTTGTTTGTCAAAAATAAATTTTCAGTTTTGAAATTCAAATGATTTATCTAAAACTAATTTATGGTATATATTATGTGCAAATTTCAAATAATAAACTATGTATATACATTTAGTTTAAGAATAATAATTGAGTGCATGCATCCATTTTACAAAAATTTACATAAATAGCGTAACCGTGACAGTTCAGTCTGTAACGCGTATTTGTTTTTCGGGTAGATCTTATTCTTGTACAAGTGAATGCATCAATCTAACAAAAAATTACCCAAATAGCGTAACGTGACAGCTAAGTCTGTAACGCGCGTTTGTTTATCGGGTAGATTTTATTCTTGTACTTTCTGAAAATGCGTACATTAATTCCGTTACGTAAAAGTTAATGTTATCTACTTGGAGAAAATTATGGCTTTTTTTTTATCCCCTATATTTTTAATATATAATTTTTATAAAGTTTTTAGTGTATACAATACTCATGAACAAACATCCACAAGATGTTTTTTGTACAATATAACTTTTGCAAATAACTAACAATTACATCAAAGGTAGTACAAATTTGTCTTAATTAATGGAAGGATCTCAATTCCCATCTTTAATTATTTGATTTAGTTTGAAAGGAACATTTCACTCAAATTATTGTCTAGGTTGGTGTTATAATAATTAAATTAATGCATGTGATAAATTATAATTAAATCTCCTAATAATTATATCTAATTAATCATATTAATGCTAATGCTATTTTCCCTTTAGTTAGCTCTATCAATTGTTCAATATAGATTAAAAATTCTCGAGTTTAAACCTATTATAGTACTCTGTCTGCTCTCATTATTTCTTTACATGAATTAAATACTTCTCACAAAAAAATATAAAAAATAAATAAATGAATGAAACGGAAAAATTAACAAATTTTTAAATGAGAACATGCAATTATTAAGGATGGATCTAAGCAATGGTCACCAAATGTCCTAATGAAAACTTCCAAAATACTTACTATTAAAGGAAATTCTTAAAATATATAATCGTCATAAACTTACTTTTTTCGCATTTCTTTTTTATTATTAAAGCCATTTTGTTAAAAAAAAATTCTAAATTGTATACACACAAATCCACAACAAACGTTGAATGCAAATACCAAAAAAAACCACCACTACACAAATTTACTATTTATGCAAATACAAATTATTACCAAATAAAAAAAAATCACTATTATTATTCCCTTAATCCATACTATTTATGTAAATAAGATAAGGCACGTCTTATATATTCCATGCTAAAATTTCCACTATATAATACTAAAAATTGACTCATGTCCTATAATAACAAATAATACCAACAAAAATTTGTTGGTCTACTAATTCAGAATAATTCTTCTATGAAACGGTTTTACAATACCATTAGCTAAAAACAATAATGCCCTCTTACAAAGCAGAGTCTGGTGAAAGTTATTTTAATAGAATTATTTAAATAAAATAGCAGCTGATTTTACAATAAAACTTCTATAAAACCGCTTTTATTTTACACAATAATATGAATCGGAGTAAAATATTTTTACCTTAAAAAAATGTTTTAATAACACGTGTACAACGCGTTTGGTGTTTCTTCCTCAATAAGTAGGCTTATGATGAAAGCCAAAGAAATTTGTATACCTTTGTAACCAATTAGTAATACTAAGGTTGACTCCTTTCTATTTTATGCAAAATTACAACCTTGCCAACTTTTTCATGCCTCACTTAAGTTTTCTTAATAAAAAAATTTGATTAATTAAGTATCTGAAAACGGATTTTCTGTCTCATCTCGTGTCCTACTTCATTAATTGAAGGAGAAATTGTTATTAGTTTTATTATGTAAATGATAATGTATCGGCGTATCGCGAGATAAAAGTGGAACAGGTGATCTTAAGTGGCTTTTATTTATGAATGAAGAATTTCCTAATTAAATCTTTTCATATGTCACATATAATTAGCCTTAATTTGATAGTTGATTAAGAATGTCACTTTTTATAACCTAAATTATTTGTTTATTTGTTTTTCTCAATTTAGTAGGTATTTAATAACTTTTGCATGAATATGAACAAGTAATTCTACCAAGTCATAGGTTTTTTGTGTTCCCTAATTTTGGTATGTTCTTATCTTTTTGTTAAAGGTTAGTAATGAAATTGACTAGGTACCAATTTGTGTTAGTTTTTATATATTTTAGTCAAACTATATATATTTTAGTGGGAAAGGAATATTTCTATTCTTAGCCAATTATTAATTTGATCATCAATTGTAGTATAGTACTTGTGATATGAAATTTTTGGTTAGATTATTGGAAATTTTAGGTGAATGATCAATTTTCTATAATTTATTATTTTACTAGTTAGTTTTCCATATAAATCTACTTTCCAAAACTTTTGTAATATTGTCATTTAATTTCATCTTTTTATTCATACATATAATATAATGTTATAATAATCAGGGATGAAGTCAGCTTCAAATTTTATCTTGAGCTGAAATATCAATCTTATCGACCTGTATTTAGCTTCGTCCCTATAATCACGATTTGATAAAACTAATCATTCATGCAACCTATAATTTCAAAACGTTCTTTAGAAGATAGATTAAAGGGTCCCCATGAAAAAACAAACAAGACTATAAGTCTATAACTAATTTGGGTACATCAAAGATAGTGACACATTAATAAGGACATATAGCAAATTTTTCAACTTGTTTTTTTTACATAACATAATAGATCAAGATTCCATCACTTTAGTAGTATTTGACATGAGTGGCAATGTGGCATACATAAGAACAACAGTGGCGGAGCCAGAATTAAAGTTTACGGGGTGAAAAATTTTAGGAGAGCGGAATGGTAATAAAATAAGGTATACTTGAAAAAAATTCGAAAATTTCAACTAAAAATTTCGAAAATTTCATCCGTCAAAGGGGCGACCGCCCCTGCTAGCCTCCCCTAGCTCCACCAGCATAAGAATATATATATATATATATATATGTCTAGTTGAATTAGATGTTGAGCATATCTTAATTATAAAAACCTTGAGAAGATTTTTTATAACAAAAGATAAACTTCATTGATACAACTTTTGATCTTTTGGCTACAAAGTCTTGATGAAGATTCTTTGATTGTATACTTTTATTAAAAACTTTTGCTCCAACTCAATAATTTCAAAAGCTAAGGGGTCCCAATGATAACCTCTCTTTTACTCTATCTGTCTCGGTTATTTATCTACTTTATGACAAAATGTGTGCCAATATTTACATTCATCGACTACAAGGTAAAATCCAATTTAGCTACAGATATTTCAGTACCAAACCACTTGATCTCGGTAAATTCTTTTGGTCTGTATGTGTGCCAAAAAGTGGATAAATAACCGAGTCAACATGGTTTCTGGATGGTTTTTCGTAAATCATGGTAACAAAATATTTACATTCATCATAATAAAGTTTTTCAAAAATATTTTTTTTTAATGAAAAATATGAAAATAAATAGCGAAATTAAAACAGAGTTAATGTGGTCTTTTGAAAACTGCGCAAGTCAAATTAGGAAGATTATTATGGAATGAACGGATTTGTACGTTATGCAATAATAATTGTACAAGTTTACGATATCTCAGTGATATGACTAAACATATAAGAATTACGTAGAATTAATTAAACAAAAAAAATCAAAGACAATAATTGAACTTTCTAATTAAGGATTAATTATTATTATTATTTGTTATTAGTATTTGTACACGCAAAAGTTAATTAATTGAATAAATTAGGGTTGAGCTAACTAACTTAATTAACTTTTCGTAAATAAATGAAATTTGTTGTTTTCTAAATAATGGATTTATTTGATTTGATGATTGTGCAGAGGTGGCTAAGCTCAACACTAGCGAATGGTATTTCTTTAGCTTTCGCGATCGTAAGTACGCAACGGGTTTTCGGACCAATAGGGCGACGACAGCTGGCTATTGGAAAGCAACCGGAAAAGATCGGGTTGTACTTGACCCGAAAACTAAGGATATTGTTGGAATGAGAAAGACTTTGGTTTTCTATAGAAATCGGGCCCCGAATGGGATTAAAACGGGTTGGATCATGCATGAGTTTCGGTTGGAGAGTCCTCATATGCCTCCTAAGGTACGTAAGAACTTAATACTAAAAATCATTTTATCATATGTTAGTGTTGAATATAATCCGACTAATTATTAATTAATTGATTATATATGATTTTATATACGATATACTAATCATGTGTTATTAGGGTTTTTTAGTCACAAGAATAATTTGATAATCACGAGATTTGAATGCAAGTTATGAGTATTCAATATTCAGGCGGATTAAGTATCTACAAGCTGTAATAGTTAATTTCCTAAATTAATTGGTATCAAGGTTTGAAGTGAAAACGTGTTATTATATTACACATAATACAAAAAATTCATGATCTTTCACAAAATCAAGTTAGCAACAAAAATAAACAAAATACATTATAACGATTTTAGTAGGTATTCTGTAAAACGATTTTACAATAAAATAGTGTAAAACATATATAACGTAGAATTGATATCCTTATTAAGGACAAAGAGCGGTTTACAAGATTTAAAAACTGTTTGACTTTATAACAACGCTTGTATAAAACGGTTTTATACAAGTTTATTGAATTATGGTGCATGATTATGGAAGGTCGGTTAGGAAAATAAATAGGATAAAATGGAATAATAATTAAGAAGAATCAAATGACACAAGTACATGAATGACGACTCAAATACAATGATTGGGGAACAAAGGTTTTCTTAATAGCATTGTCTTTAGTCACATCGATCTTCTTGCATCTAATAAATAAATAAATAAATAATTAATTAATTAATTAATTAATTAATTAATTAATTTACGGCTTGTAGAAATTTCACGTAAACTTTGGTTAACCATTCGTTTTTGTTAAACTTACTACGTGTTTCCTATTCCCATGCAATCATGCATACAGTAATTATGTCACATAAAATGTCACATTTCTAATCATAGATTATTTGTGGATTGTATGTACTTTAGGGTAGGGTGGTCATATTGGGGGCTCCCTTTTAGACTTACATAATTAGTACGTCACCTGATGATACTCAATCTCGATAATCTCGATTTCATTCTCTTATATTCTCTTATATTCCCATTTTGCTTAGTAACATGCATGATGAGACGGTTTATTACGAAAACTAATAAAATCTTAGTCAGCTCGCTTAAAAATTCTTATTTAAGATACGTAATATTTATTTTAATGATATAACAGATTCAAATACGTTTATTAGTTGCAGTTAGATTATCTTTTCATCATAGTGTCTATTCCGATACATTGAATCATTTGTCAAGTTGATACCCGATATTATTATTATTATTATGTTATCATTTTCAAAATGTTTATATTTTATAGGTTTATGAGCTTTGTTTATTTTGTTAATTACTAACTAATTAATTACACAAATTTTATTGTGAATGCATGCAGGAAGATTGGGTGTTATGCAGAGTATTTCACAAGGGCAAGACAACAGATGAAAATAATATATCTAATATTAATATTAATAATATTAATAAAAATAATAACCAAAATCAATATATTTTTGACCCTAATAACACAACAACAAGCACCTCATCACCACCACCATTAGTAGCATCACCACCTTCTATAAACCATCAACACAGAATCCCTTGTGAATGCCAAAACCCTAACCCTAATCCGCTAATTTTTCATCCAAATTCCGTCTCAACGACGACAAATAACCTTAATAATTTCCTACACAACCTTAAGGATGATAATGAATACGGGTTTTTCTTCGACATGGATATGGAGGATACTAGCAATAATTTGGTTGACGGAATTCCTCATTCTATGGTAAACCATGGCGGATTTGGAGATATAAGATTTGAAGATGATAGTAACGGGACAATATTTATTTAATTATATTAATTTCCGACTAATTACGAAAAAAATGGATTTAAAGGACATAATTTAAAGACAACAAGTACATAACTATTTATTATTTTGTGAAAATTTGTGTGAAATTTGGCATTGAGGACAATGTAGTTTTTAATTAATGTTTAGACAATATTAGATTGTAGTACAATATTGTATGTGTAATAAATAGTAGTATAGTACTATAGTAGTGTAGCATTTAGATTTGTCATTCATATAATATGGGAATTATTATTATTGTACAAACATATTGTTGTACTTTTTATTGATTGTAGCCATATATTATTGATATTATATATACATATATATTTGTAAATAATAATCGGATTTTCTAACATGTGCCCTTGGCACATGTTAATAACCTAATTATGGTAAGATTGTTGAAAATATCTCATCACAAATTAGAGTTGAAACTCATATTTACTATAATATATACCATTATTCCCAGTGGCGTTTTTAGGATTAGAGTGATGGGGCCGGGGTTCAATTTAATACAATTGTTTTTTCGTAAATTAAGACCGTAATTTTCTTATTGTCAATGTTTGGCGAGCTATGCTATTGAATGTTCTAAAATTGTAAGGGTAAATTATTAAAAAAAATTATGATATGCATTAATACATTTAATTTGGCTTTAACATTTAGCAAAATTTAATTGTAATACATTAGACGAAATTAACAAGGGAAAATATTATTGAACTTAATAACAAAGATAATCAATTATTTTATTTTTTTTGGTGAAAAAAGATAATCAATTATGGAAAGTAGTAGAACCTCAATTTTAGAAGCAAAAAAAATTAAGGAGAGAAAAGAAGCCTGGGTTTCGAACCCAATACCTCCAAAACAAAATAAAACATTCTTTACCACTACATCACTTTTCAAGGAATTAAATAATTCTACACTAAAATATTTATATATGTTTTTAATGGGATTCAATGGAATCCCGTGAACCCCCTATAAAAACGCCCCTCATTATTCTTGTATACTAAGGTCCTGTTCTTTTGGACTTAACTACAACTCATTTCAATTCAATTCAACTGATCTTTTCACAAATAACTCTTACTTTAATTCAGTTTAATTAAGTTCTATTTAATTCAGTTTAGTTCAATGCAACTCAATTAAGTTCAATTATCTCCAGCTCTGCTCTTTTTATCCAAAAAAACAAAGCCTAAATCAATGTTTTTTTTTTTTGGCATCCACTAAGAATTCTTTCTTCATGCCTACAAAATGAGTTAAGAATTTTCTTCTTATTATAAAGAGAGTTACAATAATTATTTTTATGCTGACACAATTTAAAATCTCACACAATAAGTACGGTAATTTAATTAAACTCTTTTTAGATAAATCCCGAAGATGTGTATTACATGGTACACAATTTATCATTTTAATATACTC
>VHZZ01000002.1:786177-801970 GCA_009801015.1 Silene noctiflora
ACGGAGTATCGTGTTATTACGTTTAATTTTCATAATTTACATCCTATTTTATCATTTGTCATGTTTCCAAATAATTCGTGTTTATACAAGTTCTCGGGTAGTATTAACCAAAAGAGGGAAACTTATGAAAAACCCGTGATTTTTTCACGGGTTTCAAAACTAGTTTATGTTTATATAATGAGAAAATAGTTTAGATCTCGCGCAATGAATGCGCGATATTTATAGTGTTTTTATTTTTGTATTAGTTAATCATGTTAAATTAACACTTCATTAATTTTTCATTTTTAATGTCATTATATTTTGATATAAGAAAAAATAATTGAACTGTAAAATAATAGTGGCATCTCATTAGTTGTTCATTTTTCTTGTTATTGTATTTTGTTTCGAACAAAAAAAAAAATTAAAACTGAAAACTAATCCAAGAGAATTGAGTAATGTGTTGAAATATATATTTTTATTTTTAAAAGTATTTTTTATTCCACAAAGTTAATGATTTAAATTTATAAATTCTCTCAATTCTTTTGTTATGAGAATAATCAAAACTATTTATAGTTTTCTTTTATACATAGTATAAATAGTATGAGTTAAGTCATTCTCAAATAATAACATCAATAAAAGATTTAATAGTTTATAGTTTTATATTATTTGTATTTTAATTAAAATATTATAATTTGAAGAAAAGATTAATTTTAATGAAAAGAATTATACAATGAAATACATCATAATTAATATAGTGAATACAATAAAATTATCAATAACTTCCTTATTTAAAAAGATGCTTTTTGGAGGGAAAATTTGTAATTTCACATATTCTTTTAGTAGATAATAAATAAAATAAGGGTTTTGGTTCTAACATAATAATTTCTTGTATGTTTGGGAAAAATATACATAACACAAATGATAAAAAATGTAAAAACATTGAATAAAAAATGTTTATTAGAATTATTGAACTCATGACCTTGAACAAGAAAAACCACACAACTACTAGACCAACATAATTAATATGTCTGCTAATTATACAAAGTTATACTTATTTTTTAACAATTGGGGTGCAGGGGCATCCTCTGCACCCCTACTTAATCGCCGCTGCTCAATTGTTTCAAATAGTGAGGAGTAGTGACCGTGAAATGTCATAATAGCTTTTCGTCATAAATAAGAATAATGGGTAATTTATTACAAGCAAAAAATGGGGTTTTTTTTGGGAAAACATTTGATTAATTATATTGTTGTAAATGATTAGACATATTATAGTTTTGGTACCACTCATTGTCTCATTTCATCAAAGTTTTTCAGTTCTTATTAAATTACCTTGGCCAAAACTAAGTTTCAATTGCTGCAGTTCAATGATAAATGTATCCTTAAATGAAAGTAATAAAATGTGCATATATGACATTGAACCAAGTGCCATTAAATGAAAGTAATAAATTGTGCATATATGGTTCAAAAGGAATTATTATTAATAAAGATGGTTACGACCTATATATATAGTAGGAATTATTATTAATAAAGATAGTTACGGCCTATATATGGTACTATGGTAAATCAACTGGCAATGGGTTGTTCTAGCTCAACCAGAGGTCTCGTGTTCGAATCCTAAGTTGAAACTCATGAGGGAGAGCTTTACTGCCCTAGTGGTCCTACCCGGTTCGAATCCGGATTAAACCGGATTGTTTAAAAAAAAAAAAAAAGGATGGTTACGGCTTATGGTAAATGTAAAAGTTATTTTGAATTATGATTTTATAATAGGGTTACAAAACTACACACGGTATTTTTTGTATGTAAAAGTTATGAGAATGATTCTTTAACGCGACCGTTCTTATAAGTTTTTGTTATAATGGCGCATGAACATGAGAATAAAAGTTAGCTTAAGTAGTAAAAGTTTTCTTATTGAGGGTTCGTTTCTCACCCGCGGCATAAGTGCGCTATTATAAGCATAAGGATTTATGAATAATTTATTGAGGGTCCTTGTGAATCTCTGATATTTAGCTTAAAAATTAGTTGTTGGTTTTAAATTCTTCCAACTTTTAACTAGATGCAATATAAATGGCAAAAATAAAAGTACTGGGTAACCAATAGTTAAAGCATACTTATTGTTACTGTAGTATAATTAAAAATAAATATAATAAAATCTTTGTCCAAGGCATTATTTGTATACATAAAAGACAAAATAGTTAAATAGCTAATTTTCAGCCTATCTAAGGCTTTTAACATGTTTGACTCACGAATATAATAATCTGAGTGTTTGGTAAATGACATATTTAAACAGTAGTTTGAAGCTCAATTTACTGTTTTCTATATATATTCACATTAGTAGATTCACAAGGATACAACATAGATACAACCATTGTTGTTAAAATCGCGATCCGGATCGTAGGATCGTACCTACGACCCAAAAAGTGGAAAACGATTCAAATCGTCGTAGGATAATTTTGGTGGTAGGATCGGTCATGATCGGGTAGGATCGTATAAGATCGCATAGGATCGTGTAAGATCGGTGGTAGGATTGTTCAGGATCGTAAAATGCTTACTTGTGTTACAAATTTTTGAGTTGGTTGTTCTTCTATACTTGCAACTCTAAATTATTAATATGTATAATATATTGATATGATTATTAAGAATTTCATGTCATTAAATAATCTTTTACCATTATATTATACATCACAAATTATACCAAATTGTTTACATAGAATTGTTTATCCAAGCTATTTGTAGGATCTTACTATCCTACGATTCGATCCTGCGATCCGATCCTACCACCCCTCTTCGGCCCAAAGTAGGATCCCGATCCTGATAACATTGGATACAACAATCTATTAACCTAAATCCACTAAACCAATCTGCTTCTGCTAATATTAATCTGCTGAGTACCAAATAGGGTTAATAAATAACTCGTTTACTAATCATTCTCTCAAATAATATTGTTAATTGTTTAGTTGTACTCCGTAAATAATATGCATACGAGTTTTTCATATAAAATTACTAAATAATTTGTTTGGTTACCCAAAAAATTCGTTCTAAAAACACATAAATTGTAATTCATAAAAAATATAAATGTAGTGTTTTGTTTGATTGAGAAAAAAAGCATGGATTATGTAACTTCCGAATTTTCAATAAATCTTAATTCCTTGAAAATACAAGAAGTTATCTTCTATATATAAAAGACAAGTCATTTAAAAACATGTGATTGGTCACTTAATTTTAGGATTAAAAATAAAAACTATTAGCTCACTATCTCCACTACTTATAAAACTCATTTTATTTCAAGTTTAAATATAAATATAAATTCCATAAAAAAAATTAACAATAAAGTTTTTAATTATTTATGAAATATTTTTAAAAATTTAACATACTAGCTCTAAATATTCAAAAAATTATAAATTTACATGAATTGAATTTTTTTTTTTTTTTAGAATAAATTCAATCAAATATAACATAACAATAATCATTAAATAATTATAACTTTAATTCAAGAAATTACCAAGTAATGATATTATTATATCTACTAATTTCCAACTTTTAAAGGTTTTTTGCATTCGATTCAGACAGTATAAATTTACCATATGAAAAAAAAAGTTAAAAACATAAACTTTTTAAGACTAATAAAAAGAATAAAAAATATTTCAGCATTTATAAGTAAAATCGATATATATTTGCCTTTTAATTTGTATTAGTGAACCCGTGCATTTTTTACACTGGTTTAAAACTAGTTTATAGTATTATCTAGCCCATTAAATAATTGAGAATTCCGGTGAATTCTAATTTCACGTGAAACCAAACATGTTTTTGCTTTTGATAGGGAGTTGAATAAGAGGTACTCAAATTTACCATTATACCATTATGTTTAAGACTTTAAGTATTCAGATAATTACATCCATGGTAAAAATTGAGCTAAAATTAAAGTACATATATAAAGTGATCAACTCACAAAATAATTAAGTATTGAGAATAACTTAGCATATTTTTTGTTATTCTATTAAAATTTTAGTCAAATATAACGTGAATATATAAAGGAAAAAAAAATTGAAACTATTACACACAAAAAATTACACAAAAAAAATTGCAATAGCTCACGATACTCGACACGTACACTTGAATGTGCCACATGGCGAACCACGCTTCACTAGACATGAGTCCGGATTGGTTGGAGCACCCGTGGGCTAATGGCCATGACCCTACCCTTGGGGCATGGACATCGGGTTTGGCGAGGGAAGGTCGGATGAGTTTAGTATGTTAGACCCTGACTCGGGTTGTAGATTGGCTAAGGCTTAGGTTGGTCGGTTAACCAAAATTTGGATTGTTTGTCGTTATAAAAAAATGACGATTTAGCTACTTTTAGTAACTATATAATTACACAATATTAGTTGAAGATTAAGATCCATATCAACTTAAGTTTAATACGGGTCAAGTTTATATATCGCTCGTGTTTATGAGTTGTGTATATGAAAATGCATAGAAAAAAGTAATATACTTGTCTAATATACAAAAGTTGTAGTATATTTAACATATTTTAAACTTAAAATAGATAATACGATCGTAAATGAGAATTTGTCATAACTCGGAAGAGCACAGTAGATCAAGTACTAGAGTCGACAACATCTAAGTTACAAACACTATGATCAGGAAAAAAATGCAGTGATATGAAAAAGTACTGAAATGAAACATCACTTCTGAAAAAAAAAATTAATTTTTTTTTTATAAGTCTCGCTTAATACGGTCTGGAATAAGACAGACCGTATATCACAATTTTTTTAATAAAATGTAACTATTTAATATCAAAATGTTATAATTAAATTAGTTATTTTTTACCCTGAAAACGATTGTAACATTTTATCAGAAAATGGCTATATTTGGTTCGTTTTATTTTAGACGATAAATAGCCTGTCTGAAATAAGAATTTCCGAACATTTTTACCCTAAGATAACTGCGATTTACTGTTTACAACAAGCTATACGGAAATCTAGCGTACACTTCACTCCTACTAATGTGAGAATCAATGTTCATCATGATCATATTGCTCCAATGTGAGTTATGTGAATAGTAATTTGCATAGTATGAGTTGACTATGAACCAGTGGTGGAGCTAGGGGAGGTTAGCAGGGGCGGTCACTTCCCTGGCGGTTGAATTTTTCTAAGTTTTTCGTTAATTTTTTTGATTTTTTTCGAATGTGCCTTATATTTTTACCCATTCGCCCCCTAAGCTCAAATCCTGGCTCCATCACTATGACTATCTTGTTCTTTCCGATAACAATTAAATTATCTAAACCTTACAAAAAATGGCCGATTTTGAAGTAAATGGTGAGAGAGGACGAGCTTAAAATTGTTAACTTTGTGTATGACTAAAGAAAAACTAACGAGAGTCGGGGCCTCTTCCGGCATAACCAAAATCCCCAACTGGTCACGGTCGATTAAGTGGATAACTAAACTTAGAACAATTAGTATTTGCTCGCCTAAACCGTGGTGAAATCAAGTTTGATTATAAAAATAGAGAGTACGAATAAATATTAATATTACTTCAATATACGAATAAAATTACACAAATCTCAAAATAACAAAACTAACAATTAACCCTAGTAACTAATTTAAACTAATCTAATCTAATTAATCTAACTAATTATAAAACCGAATACAACAATAAACATTTAAACCAACATACATAAAACAAAATAAATTCATACTCGATAAATATTACTCCGTCCTCCATAATAAAATTTCCGTCACCATACAAACATATTATTCCCCGGTAAATATATTTACCATAATTACCTGGTGACATTCTATCATTATTATTATTATTATTACTCATTCTGAAACAACCTAATCAACTAACCAGTGGTGGAGTTAGGGGCGGAATTTTTCGAAGTTTTTAATTAAATTTTTTGATTTTTTTTCGAGTGTTCCATATATTATTACCCAGCCGCCACTGCAACTAACCCGCATTGGCGGCTGAGAAAACCAAACTAGGTGAACCCTCATTATTGTGTGGACCCACTCCGATTCCGACTCCGACACCGACACCGACTCCGCGCTTACGCTTCTTCTTCTCATAACTAATACCTCTAGCCTTAGACTGAGAATCCCTAACCTCCCTAAGGTAAAGCCTAACAGCCCGAGCACCAAACGGGTTTTCCTCAGGCCGACCGCCATTCTCCTCAAAAGCAGCCCGTAACCGCCCGATCAGCGCGTCGAGGGATCCCCACGCCTGTCGAAGCGGACACGGACACGGCGCGGGCGGGTTAGGGTGTCCGTAAAACGGACATACTTGAGTATGCACCTTAGTTTTACCAAATTGGTCTAAATAACGTAGGAATTCCAACACGTGGGCTCCACTACATCGGTTTAGTGACAAAGGTGGTCTATGATTCTTAAGGTATTGTCCGAACGTGTTCCAGTCTCTTCTTTTTTGGTTCTCGTACCTTGATGAAGACGATGTCGGGTTCAGGTTCGTGTTCGTGTTCGTGTTCATGGTTAATGTTGAAGTAGTAGTAATATTATTGGTGGTGTTAATATTAATATTATTTGAAGGTAATTCCATATTATTATTTTTTGGGGGGGAATAAATGGAAGATTAATATTATTTTAGTGGGAGAAAATGTAGAAATGTGTTAAAAGTATGAGGGGTATATTTAAGAGGGAAAGTGGGAAATTTGTCGTATTAGAAAGGTAGGTTAATAATAGGTGTGTATTATTGATGATGTGATTGGACTAGTTAGCAATTTTAACCACATCGTTTTATCTACTAAAAGTAACAAAGGTACTCCTTTGTCCACTCGTTAAAATGTTAGGGTAAGATTATTGGTAGTCATGAGATAAGACTCACACAAGACTACCAATAATCTACCTTGGTCTTAACAAAGTCTTAAGTTGGGTCTTGGAAATCAAAGACTCAACTTAAGACTTTGAGTTGAGTCTTGACTCCACCATGATTGAAAATTATCCAATTAGAGGCTCCCATGTGTCCTTTATTTTGTAAAAATAAAAAGAAGTAATGTGGAAAAGTAGAAAAGTAAAGTCTGAGGAGGTGGGTCTGACGGATAATGTATAAAGTCTGAGGTAAGTCTGAACAATAAAAAAATAATAAAAGTTAGTGGAAAGCTGATGTGGCAGAGTCTTAAGACTTTGAAGAGTCTGACGAATAATCTTACCCTTAGAAGGAAGTTTGTAATGTAATGAGAAATTTGATTGGAAATATAATAATTAGTGTTATTGATTGATTGATTTTAAGGGATTGATTGATGATCAAATTTCATGTAGTTATTAGCTAGGAATCATTGAATTCGTTCCCGTGGTAGCGATTCGGGGTATCGTTTTTTAAATTCTGAAATGGTATTAGAGATTATTGATTTTGGAATTTCAAATTTAAATTATAAGAGTATTCTAATCTCGTGAATTGAATCTCAACATTATCCAGGTTTTAACACCTAAATGTCCGTAAAATTGAAAAAAGAATAATGTATGAGTTAACTAATAAATTTTGTTGTGATTCTACAAGTGAAAACTTAAGAACTTCTACTATGTAAATCGATCATGTAAGCTGATACTTGTTTCTTATCAATCATTGATTTACACACCTTAATATAATAAGCATATATAAAAAAATTAGTGACGATGGAGTAGAGGTGGCCAATGGTGCGGGTCTAGCTTGACTAACCAAGGTCTGGAGGTTTATTTTTTGAGAAATTCGTTTCCAACCGAGATCAGTCAGCTCTATTAAAAAGTTTTATCGCGGCCTGCCTTGGTCCCACCAAAAAGTAAAAGACAAACAATTTTACTAATATCACGTAATCGAGACAGGTCCGTTATTTAAGCAATGAGGGATCCCATTCCCTTTCAACCCCGACCCACCTCCCCCTCACGACCTGTCTAGAATACAAGCAAGCAATACCGAGCCTGAGCGAACCCGTCCCGTGACCACCTTTTATTGTCTAAATCACCTAAAAAAAAATGCCTAAATCCATTGAAACAATGACCTCACAACTCACAAGTGATATGACCTATGCCGATGATGAAAATTCAATTATTAATGAGTTGTATTATTATTATCATTTATATATAACTTTAATTATAAAGCGTGTTGTTTGTAACGGACATTATCCGTCATAAGCTGAAAACAGATAGTGTCCCTCTCATAATAAGGCAAATAGGAGGGCAAGTGGAGGGGAAATGAAGCACTCCATGATTGGTGTCACTTGCATATTGTGAAAAAAATACTATCCGTCTTCAGCTTGTGACGGATAGTGTCCGTCTTCGAGGAGAATTGGTGCTTTAATTAAGAGATATCCTGAAATTACAAGTGTAATAGGTCTTTTTCCGTACAATAAGTCTAAATATATAGGCCCAATGGTTGCAAATACATTGGGGCCCACATCACGAGTAGGAAGTGGACATATTTGACTTGTTTGTTTCTTGATTTAGAGTCATCCAATTATAATATTCATCGAATTTCTCACAATAATTTGACAAATCTTATGATAATTACTGTCTTAAATCACCAATTATGATCCCTAAGCTAAAGCCAACACTTTTAGCTGATTGTGATGGAAAAATATAATAATACAATTGCTTTAACAGGCCGTCTTGGTTGTGACGGAGACTATCCGTCACAAGCTGAAGACGGACAGTGCCCCTTTCACAAGAAAGTGGCGCGAGAGGGCAAGTGGAGGGAACTGAAGCATCTCATGGATTAGTGTCACTTCCATGTCCGTCTTCAATGAGAATTTATATTGCTTTATTGTAAGACGTCTTAATTTAAGACAGTTCATTTCGTTATAATATATACTTATACATCACATCCTCTTTCATTTCCTTTAATTTCAACAATCAAGATCGCATTCTGATAACAATTAATGGTTCTAAATTTATGCTTAGAAATAAAGGGATAATGGAGTTTAGAGGGGGAAAAAATTATCAGATGCGGTTGAAAAAAGGAAAAGAATTCTTTGTTTTCTAAAAGAAAGGAAGAGGATCATAATTCATACAAAATTATATACTTCTTATAATATACAGAAATGAAGAGGATTGTAATTTAGTTTAGTTCAACTCCATTCAATTCAGTTCAACTATATTAAGTTCAGTTCAAACAGTTTCAGTCCAAAAGAATACGGTCTTTGTGAAGAGAAAAGTTGAACTGAACTGAATGAAGCTGAACTGAATAGAACTGAAATGAGTTGAAATTAAGTCAAAAGTTGTGATTTATAATTGCTTAATTTGTCTATCTACATAGTCATAATTAGTTGGGTAAGATCTTAAATAATCAAAGATGATAAATAGTGTTATTGCTATAGCTAGGTTGATCAATACTTTAAAATTATGATAAATACTGTATAGATCTATCCAACCAAACTTATTCAATGTTTTAATTCAATTAAACCTTGCCTCATTCAATATTTTACGAGGCGTTTAGTGGAATGGTATCTGAAAAGAAAATATAGTCGAGATAATTTAATTTTTTAATAAAAAGGGTAAATTGAATTAGGGCAAACTAGTTCTTTCCCGTTGCAATTATACATAGAGACTATACAACACACCTAAACAACATATTTGTATATTTTTCATGTTCGTCTGTGTGTTTAATTTGTGACGAAGGATTGTAATAATAACTTAGAATTTCATACGAGTTTTTCACACCGGGTCAAGTTATTGATATTAGAGTAGTAGTATACTAGTATGTAGTATCTCTAGTAGGGTATAAAAGCTTTAATCCATGATTAATCTGGTAGGACATGTTATATATTTGATTTAAAAAATTTCAACATGCAATCCCTTAGATTTAGCTATGCCACTCATGCCACATCAATTATAATATACAATTAATCACTAACTTCCAAATTTATTGTATGGTCAATTTTTCTATTAAATTGCTAAATTAAGTATCGGTTGCTCAAATGCCCTAGAGGGAACAGATAATGTACAAGTCATCTTTATAGGTAAAATTGCAAGTATCGCTTTTCCTAATAATGTATTAATAAAATTCGACTCCGAGAGTCGAGTAGGTACTCTGTAAACATTTTCTTTATTGCTATAGAAAAAAAGGTGAAATGTTATTTGATTTATTCCATTTTGTTAAGTACTAAAATCAAATATATATGAAAATTGATTTAATTTAGTCAACAAATATCCAACCCGTTCAAATGATATTTTAAGAGCTACAATATAATATTTGACGAATGTGTGGTAAAATAACTAAACTAGATAATTAGGGGAAATATGAGTCGCACATAATTACTTTAAAGTTTATACACCGTATAAGTTATAAACACATATTTCAGTTTGGTTTATATCGGTTTAGATTTGGTACTGGTTAAAAAGAATATGTTTGTTATTTTGTATAACCTCGTGACGAGTTGGATCGATATCTATTCACTCAATTTTTTTATTCTATAGTCGGTTTAAGTTGAGTTTTATAGCAAATAGGTGAACACGGTTGGATCGATTCGGGTCAATTTTATCAGATCATTTATACGAGTTGGATCAGGTCAGGTGTCATGTCTGATACATGTCATTTCCGGTTTTATTATTATTAAGAGTTTTTTTGTCAAAAACTACCTAGTATTTACCTCATTTTCATAAATACTATCTAAAGTTTTTAATTTTGCTAGAAATTACCTAATATTTTATAGCTTTTATCGAACACTACCAAACTGAAATTAATGAGCAAATTCGATAATCTTTTTGCCAAATTAACTAAATTTCTGGCAAAAATATCAAAATGTCAATCAAATTAGTCATCATTTCGTCCAAATTAACCATAATCTCAGCCAAACTAGTTAAAATTATAGTAAAAAAAATAAAGTAACTAAGTTAGAAACTAATCAAAACATTTGACGGTGGTTAAGTACATTAAATAGTGTATGTAATATGCCAAAAATAATGTTTTTCAGTTTAGAATTTGTCTAATTTGATCGAAAATTTCAATTTGGTAGTATTCGACAAAAGTTAAAAAATACTAGGTAGTTTATCGCAAAAGTAAAAACTTTAGGTAATATTTATGAAAATGAGGTAAATGTTAGGTAGTTTTTGACAAAAAAACTCTATTATTAACCTATTAATGGTCAATTTGCAATAATAATATTTGAATCAGGTCATATTGATTCGAGTTAATTCAGGTTACAAATTATTTTCGAGTCCTTTATTCGAGCAACAAATCTATTGTGCGACGGTCTTTCCGTATTTTTTGACAAAATGTGACCACTTTTTGGTAAATTATGAGCACCTTGAAAAAATGAACATTTTTTTATTCTGAAAAGTGGTCACTATTTACCCAAAAGTGATAACAATTTACCAAAAAATGGTCATTTTTTTTCCTGGTCGCACACACGACGGTTGTTATTCGAGTGTTTAGATTGGGACCGAGACGAATTATTTGGGTCGGGTCAATTTGGTAGAGTTGAAGGGAGAAGCATAGCCGACAAAAAAGAAGAGGATGCACGTGGGAGATAAGAGGGCTCCGCACGGCTGGTGGGGTATAGGGGGCCATTGGAGAAAAGAGAGGAGGAAGAGTGTGATGCGCAGGCGCAGGTCGCATCGGATTGACCGCAGATTCCGGGATTCTCGTGTCCTGCCTTCTTTACTCTTTTCCCATTTTTGCTCTTTTATGGGCCCACCCTTTTCACCTTTCTGGCCCGTCTTAGGAGCCCATTTCCCTTCCCTTCCCTCCCTCCCTTCTTCCCTGATTGTCTCATCAGTGGTAGAGTTGAAAACGACGAATGAGTAATCGTGTAAGGAAAATTCAAAGAAAAAAAATTAAGATTTTTAACTAAAAACTTGAAAATCTTCATGCTTCAGCGAGGATGAGCGTCCTGGTAATCCATTCTGGTCCCCTGGCTCCGCCATTAGACCTGGTCAATATGTGACATCTCACAACCACGTATTTTTTTAAAATTATTTAAGTTGTGATGCATTATAAGCTTGTTATGCATTACAAATAAGAACTTGTTAGACAAATCTTATTCTAGATGATCCATTAATCTATCTAAAGAATTACTGATAGGAAATGATTGAATGTGTTTGATAATTATGCATTCAGACTAAGCGTAGATCATTAGCATTTTGCTGGTGTGATTATAAGTGATTTATGGGTAAAGATAAAGTTGATGTAAACGAAATTCAAGTCAAATCTAATCAAAATCGCACTTAGGTTTCAATCGTTTAAGATGTAGCCATATAGGGTTGTGTTGTCTAACTAAAATATACGGAGTACATTTAAACAACAACAAAAATTGCAATATCTATCTTGTAATATCGTTAATGAAAGTGTACAATACCTTGTACTGTTGGTACACCTCATGCATTATTATCAGAAATTAGGATAATAATCTGACCATATCACTATAGAACATACAATAATCTTACACGATAATTACCAAAACGTTGATAATACAAAAAAACTAAAACCTACCCAATTACAATTTGATGACACATTACTAAGCAATTGAAGACTCTTGTAATGTGAAAACCACAAAACATCTGTAATATATATTATGTTATATTGTTTAATACAATGTACAACAACCTTGTAAGATTCTTACATCTTGTACATTATTGTCATAAATTGAGGTTAATAATCTGATCAGATTACTATAGATCATACAGTAATCTTACTACACGATAATTACTAAAACATTTATAATCCAAGAAACTAAAACCTACCCAGTTACAACTTAATGACACATTACTAAGCAATTGAAGCCTGACTCATGTAATGTGAAAACCACAAAGCATCTGTATAACCTATTATGTTTTATTCTTTAATACAACGTATAACAACCTTGTAAGATATGTACATCTTATACATTATTGTCATAAACTGAGGTTAATAATCTGATCAAATTACTATAGATAATACAGTAATCTTACTACACGGTAATTACTAAAACATTTATAATCCAAGAAACTAAAACCTACCCAATTACAATTTGATGACACATTACTAAGCAATTGAAGACTCATTGAATTGAATGAGGTGGTTAAAATTGAATATTTTAGATGCTTTATTACAAATATTCACCAATCAATCAACTGTAAACACAAGTTCAACATAAATATTGTAGATCCAAGGGATAATAATTAAATCTACATGTTTCACCAATTAAGGAAAATAATTGATAAAAAAAAAACAAATAAAAGAAAACATTAATGGAATTCTACTTGTATATTATTCCAAAAGAAATATATGCGTCGCCTCTCTTGGGTGCTTTATCTCCCGTCATTCAAAGTGATTGATCGATCATACAAAGATGACAATAATAATAATAATAATAATAATAATAATAATAATAATAATAATGCTTGGTGTGACATGAAGAGACAACTCCGTCAAAGAATCTCTTGATCATCATCATTAATCATTTCATGATATTGCAATCAAATAAATAAAGGCAAATTCTCAACTCAAACGGGCTTTTTTGGGTCTGAAATTAAGACGGAAAAAATATCGTCGTTTTGTAATAAAAGGTGGTTATTTAATGACAAAATGTTGCAGCTAGAAACTTAAAAATATTATGATACTTTTTATCGAAAAGTGGTTACGGTTTAGCGTAAATGTTTCACATTTTCTCTGTCCTTATACGAAAAAGGTCCGTCTTAAGGGATACTTGTTTAAAAAAATTACGAAAAATGCACGCGGTGCCCTTGAGGTTCGTTTTTTTGCCCGAAATACCCAATTTTGTGATCCTGAAATTTTAAGAAGCCATAATTCGTGTTTACGAGTTCAAAAAGTGATAATTTTTTTTTTTCAATTTGATAATCTTTCCGAGAATTACGACCTGAGAAAAAAAGTTGTTGAGTTTGGAATTCGTGACCAAGAGATATGGTCACTCAAAGTTTGTTCGTCAAAAAAACTTCGACACGCAATAACTCCTAGCCACGGGATTCAAATATGATAATTTTTTTTTTCAAATCGTAGTTTTCGGAAAGATGATCGATTTGAAAAAAAAAATTATTACTTTCTGAAATCGTAAACACGAGTTATGGCCTCTTAACGTTTGTCGGATAAAAAAATTGGGTATTTCGGGTAAAATATCAAACCTCAAGAGCACCGCGTTCATTTTTCGAAAAAATTAATAGTAATTGTATGTAATCGTTGTATACTAATATAAAGAGTGACTTACTTACATTAAAAAGTGGCTTTTTAATAATAAAAAATTCTCATTTCTTATTTAAAAAATAATAAATGTTTTTTTTTTTTTTGTCACATCACAGACGATCTCATATTATAATTTTTGAGAAAATAAAATAAACATTTACCGTTATTATGCTACATCTCTTTTTAATGATATAAATCGAATTTATGCTATTTTGGTTTTAACATAATTTTGAGCTTTTTCAAGTTTGCACGAAATGAAACGTAATTTTCATCATTATTTACGTGCTTTGAACGAAACACATTATTGAGATTTGAGATGGATGATATTACACGGTTTATGTGTTTGAGTTGACTACATGGTGATATTCATTAGCTACATGCATGCATGATTCCATTTACATACTTCGTCCCGGTCATTTGTTGTCCTTTTTCATTTTGTGATGTCTTAATGAATTGTTGTCCTTTGTATTTTAGTATTGCATTTGATAAGTAATTTGATCTTTTACATTCAATTTAGGTAGTGTTTGGAAACGCGGAATTGATTTCATTTTCATAATTTCAATTGTAGAAATCAGAAAGTTTGAATTCAATTCCAAATYCAATTTTAAAAGTTCGTTTGGAAAACCCATGGAATTGGAATTGAAATTGGAAATGAGCGAGACGGATATGGGTCGGAGTCATCGAAATTTCTTTATCTGAAAAAATAAATTTTGTCACCAAAAATATTTACGATCGGAAAAAAATATTATAAATAAAAAATATTGCGATGAAATTTATATTAAAAAAACGTAAATAGTGATAGAATTGAAATGACTACTATATGATAGGAATTTGAGAGGCTCAAATTTTAACTAGCTTGGATTTGGTGCGGAATTGAGTCCAATTCCAATTCCAAATTCTAGGAATACCCAAACGCTGGAAATGTCTCAATTACGGAATTTAATTCCAATTCAAAGTTGCCAAACATGTCATGTCATTTGTCATCTTATAATTAGTCTTCTCCTCTTTTCTTGGTCTTTATACCAAAACCAAACAACTACAAATGACCGAGACGGAGGGAGTATATCGGATGCTATCTTAATATAAAGTTATGATCTAACCCTTCAATAGAAAATATGATGTCCGAATCTTACTAAATTTACTTTCAACGGCCTTGTTTGATAGACGTGGGAGTAATTATTATAGTTGATTTTTTGTAAGTTCGATTAAGTATTCTTTTTCGTTTCAATACAAAATAAAATAAAAATATTAGATAAAATACAAAATAAAAATTTACAAAAAATTAATAAAAAAAATAGCATAAATTAGATAAAATAAAAATAAAAATACTTTACGAAAATCAAAAAATTTATTATTTAAAAGTAGAAGTTGGAATAAAAGATTTTCATGATAAAAAAAATATAATAAAAAGGGTAAAAAAAATATTCAATTTTTTTCATTTGTCAACATTTCAAAAACATTCACATAAAATTGTTAATTGCTATTGATATATCGAATTACATACATATGTAAAAACTATTTTTACTTTTTTTTTATATGATAAATTGAATTTCTCGTGAGATTTTGATAAAGAAACTTAATTCAAATTACTCTATTGAAAGTTATGGGATTAATTTCACAACTAGTGTAGCACCCGTGCAAATGCACGGTATTTTAGATACATATATTAGAGAATTTGACAATTAATTAAACTAATGCAGTTTACCTCCATTTT